>JAINUG010000265.1:162044-182044 GCA_029706075.1 Aldrovandia affinis | reverse complement strand
TCTGACCGTTTTTGTGGCTTTGTAGTTCACTTTTGGGAAAAGTTCAGTGGGGTTTCCACCAGTCATTCATCAACATCTTAAAAATATGTATTTGTAGTGTAATATTAAGTTATTTGTTGAGATGTGAAGTAAGTATTCGAGTGGCATGCAAGTAAGCTTGTGTCTGTTCAAAATATCATACCAATTTGATAATATATTCCTTTTTCAGTGCCACAGAATATTGAGGTCTTGATGTTATTTTGAACAATAATTGAGCAAACAGAATTAGGATAGTCTCAATTATTGTCTTGTATTGGGCACATTTACATTCCAGGAGACCGAATGTATTAACAGTTTAAGATCACAGAATCAGCAGATATCATAAAATAACATTATTAGAAACTTTACATTGAAGATGCCACTTTTACTCACAAAATGTCAGTTAAAATAAAAAATTGTTTGTTACATACAATTATCCTAAATATCATACTAAAGTGAAATAATTTCCATTCACAAATCTGCAGCACATTTGTCATTGATCCAGTGTAGCTGAAGCTGAGGAACTCCAAGATGATCAGTGCACGGTGATCTTCTGTTGTTTAATTGATTGCCAGACACAACCACTGCAAGTAAACACAAGCACTCAGTTGTCAGTAGTTGAAAGTATCATTCATGTCTGTTTAGCATTTATTTGTATTTCTATAGTAAATGTGTAGGCACAGTTAATGTACTGTGAGCCCAGTAGCTGCCAGCCCTGGCCGTGTCACACACTGGGCGGCAGTGTAGTGTAATGGTTAGGGAGCTGGGCTTGTAACTCAGAGGTTGCTGGTTTGATTCCCAGATGAACCCTTGAGCAAGGTACTTAACCTGAATTGCTTCAGGAAAATATCCAGCTGTATAAATGGATTGCATGTAAAGAAATGTAAAACTGTGTAAGTCGCTTTGGATAAGAGCGTCTGCTAAATGCCAAAAACCCCAGAAAAATCTAAAACACTGCACCACAATGAACACAGTGCAGAAACTCACCTGCAACATATTCAGCTCGATCTTCCCACTGCGGTCTCTATCAAGTGTTTTAAACATTTCTGTTTTGAGGGGGAAAGAAAGAAATGGCAGCCAAATTAATGACTGACTGAATGAAGCATAATGAAATAGTTCCATTTCATCCATTACATGTTTGCTAAGAGATAAATCCTAATACATAAACCTTCAAAAAGGTCTTTCGTATCATAAAAACAAGTCTTTTTCAACATGCTTAAAGGTATACAAAATGGGTGACTTCAGCTTGTGAGGTACTGTTGAATGGTTGGGTTTTAAGGGATTCGGGTGGCATATCCAGCTAAAGCTTTCAGTGCAATGATCCATGCCAGTTCTGACAGTGGCTGGGCTTCCCATTGGATGATGCATAATCGTCCTCATCAGAGTCACCCAGGGTCGGGTCGGGTGCCCGTGGTCTGTCTGCTTCAGCTGCGCAGAACTCGCTGTCCTCCTGCGCGGCCCAGCTGCGCGGCTCAGCTGGTAGGCTGCCCAGGCTCAAAGAAGCAGCAGCTAGCTGCACGTCACAGAGGGTATGTGTGCATGCACTCACTAGTCTGCGGGCCGAGGGAGCACGTTGCAGCGATGGGAATGGACTCACTCAAATGCAGTCTGGCATTCCAAAATGGGGAAATTAAGAAAGAAAAAGTCGAATTTTCCACACGAACTGACCAACTAACTGCTGCCACTGCGAAGGGCGGACCGAATGCGTAGAGCTTTTAGGCGTGAAAGCAAGACGCTGCAAGCGAACGGACTCACTGAAGAGCATCTCCAGACGGATCAGGCAGCCCACGAAGCAGTCGAAATCTATGGCGTACTCCGCGTCGGCATAGCGACACACTATGATTTGCAGGACATCACTGTTCACCTGGAAACCTGGAGAGGCACATTAAAATGCACGTTATTCACACTGACCAGCAGTTCACTGAATCAACAATATTGATCGTTGTTACCGACACGGTCAACTCTACGCAACATGCAGAGTAACATTACATTACATTACAGGCATTTGGCAGACGCTCTTATCCAGAGCGACGTACAACAAAATGTTAACCGTAGTCAAGAACAGTTTAGCTGAAAGCCACCCTAGCGGGTTCATCTTATAACACTGAATTAGATGTACATTTGTTCTATATCATAGCACTAACTTAACATTAGGTTAAATAAATTAATTTCACTTCTTCCTTTCCAACAAACTTCTCCATGTTGTATTTTGTACTTTGATCTTTCATTTTAAGAGTTTGAAGGGGCGCTCCGACCAAAATCCATAACTGTGATATGACAGGAAAGTGTTCAAGGCCGCCATATTTCATCACAACACTAGTGCGCAATCTAATCTATTACAGAGCTAATCTGCAATACTGATCACGCAATATCACTCCGTCTCGGAGATGATTGCATCAGCAGAACGAGTGATCTTGTCTATAAATGCAAAAATATCAACAACACCGTTTGGATGGATCGACAGGACATATAGTAAGCAGTACATCGTGAAATTATGGATTTTGGTTGGAGTGCCCCTTTGAAACAGACTGCTTAATACATTCAATAATGGCACACTGAATTACTGTACATACAGTGAATGGCACAGGTGCTCTATTCAGTCATTAAATACATGGCACAGACAAAGAGGTAGGAGAGGAGAAATCTCAAATGACTAATAGATGAATTGACAGAAGACTGTTGGTCAGGCTATTGTTCAATATTTCTTTACTGTTTGTTGTGGCATTACCTACACGCCTCTTGTCTGACTGAAACCAGTGGGTGTGACTGGCGAGTATGCTGTACATCAAAACCGGTTTATCCAGGCCCTCATTACTTTACTCAAAACACACAAGGTGGAGGCTGAAAAAGACTGCACTCTCAGCACTGGCTCACCATTATAGATTCGCATAAAAAATGACATCACAACTCTCTAGACTGCCCCCTAGTGGTCAAATGAGCCCCCCACTACAGTCAGGATATCTGAGTCACTGCCCGTCTTCCGCCGCAGACTGAAAACACAACCTATTTACACTGGCAGGTGTATGGTTAAACAAACCTTGAACGTTATTATGGTTGAATACTCATATTTATGCTACATTTAACACTATATCCTCAAATTTGTTATGTGTCATTCCATACGAAATCAGACAAAATGGAGGTTTGGCAAACTGGGTCTCAGATTCTCTTCATTATTTTGTCACACATTTCTCGATCATTCATATGAACCAATCTACACTATGGTTATGGTGTTCTTTGTAGTTTTGTTGTTGTTATTTATTTAAGATTTTTTCCCCTATTTTCTTCCAATTTGGTGGCCAATTGTACCCCCTTCAAATTCAACTACCCCGAATGGGACTCCCGGCCAGAGCCGGGCTGGCGAGGCCTGGGCTGCAAACCCAGGCTGCAGTGGTAAACCTGCACTTAGAACAAGTGGCTTTACCATTTGCACCACCCAGGGGCCCTTTCTTTGTAGTTTTTGGGATATAAAGGTCCAATATGACCATTGTCTTTGGGGCGATATTTTCATTTCACAATATTTCAGACAATAAAATAATAAAGACCTGGGTTTCTTGTGGTAGCTAACACCATCACACAGAACTCATAAATAACATAATATCAATCAAATTATGGATCGAGACCACCGCCATCTTCAGTGGCGAAAAAATCACATGTAGGCATATTGTTTCAGTCACAGAAGGTTCAAATATTAAGGCTGGTGGTATATATAAGGAAAATTACATTTTGGTAAATTAACATTTTTTTGTTCAATAATAATCCCTATTTTATTGAAAATTTCAATGCAATACACACTTTGGACACCAGAGGGTGTTGGATTTAGTTTCCCCTCAGACCAGCATTTTTATACATAATGGGATGTTATTTGTTTAATTAACTCAAGAACAACACCTGCGTGGAAGCACCTGCTTTCAATATGCTTTGTATGCTTTCATTTACTCGTGTTTCCTTTATTCTGGCAGTTATCTGCACATATATAACGGTTACCTGCTTGTGAAAGAGCACCTCTCATCTCATGGGAGCTCATGGTGCCAGAATTGTCAGAGTCGTGCTTCTTGAAGATTTCCTGCAGGGGAAAAAAACGTCAGAACCGTCATAGAAACTGGTTCCAGTATAACAGACATAAGTACATGTACAAGAAGCTCCTCTAGCACTATTAAGTACTGTACACCCAAATGACATGCAAAATATACAGTATATTCCGTTGGTTTTCCTACCAGATACTTCTGAATCTTCATCCACAGCATGTGAAACTCAGTCAGGCCCAGTTTTGCACTCCCATCTTTCTGAATGCTGTCAAGGTCTTTTTTTTCCTCTTTTTTTTTTTAAGAACCTGTTTTCATCCCCCTATTTTTTTTTTCCTCCATAATTGCACATCCTCTGAAATGCACACAGCACCTCCACTTCTTTTCACTCTGCACTCCACCAGCTAAGCTACGCAGCCACTGCAGGGGAGCTCTACAAGGTTTTGTTATATCATACGAAATAATAATATATGCCATTTAGCAGATGTTTTTATCCAAAGTGACATACAGTAGTGAATGCATACATTTTTCAGCATATGTGGCCCCAATGGGAATTGAACCCACAACCTAAGTGTTGCCAACCCCATGCTCTATTATATTATTATATGCCATTTAGCAGATGCTCTACCTACTGAGCCACACAGAACCACTATGAACTCTCCTCAATGGAGGTGGGCTGATTTGAGACTTTGAAAGGGGTTCAAAGAGGCATCTTCTGAAACTCGAGGAGGCGAACAATTAAACACTATTGAGGGTGCTTGGGGAGGAAAATCTCGGAAAGTAACAAAAATTGGTTTTATGTACTGCACCTGACTTCTAAAGGAACCTTTGTAGGGAAGGATACATCTAAGAGACTGACGATGTGCCGGCCTGTTTCAAGGCTAAATCCATCAGTCTTGATATCTGCTCCTGGAGAACAACAAAGACGTTTTGCACATCAATAATGGCAATATGCCTACCCAAACTTACACAAAGAAACATATTTCACTAATAATATTGAAGATGTTGCTTACTTTGGGATATAACTCTGTTCAGAACTTGAATAAGTTCGAAAACAGACACTTCAGAATCCTGTTGAGGGGAAAATACAATTTATTAACCTTTATCTAAACGGGAGGGTCAACTGAGTTCTAATGTCACATTTTCAATAATGACCTGAATCCATGGGATATCAGCTGATTACATGACTCCTATCAAAGTTTGAATCTAACACAGCCATGCCTTGCTTCTTCCACAAAATGTAGTGGGTGATTCCCAAAGGATTTAGGATTCCCAAAGTTTGATGCACAGCTTTGTGTCTGAACAAACAGAGTAATTTAAGAAAATGTCTTAAGTAAACTTACATTTAAGAAAATATATTTAAGAAAACTGGGCTGGATATCTCTATGCAACATTATATTGTTTCTGTATTTTTGAATATTTAACAACAACTTAAGTTATAACATAAATCTTTGACGGAAATCGTACTTACGTTTCCAGCAATCTGCTTGAACAGGATTTTGAAATGGGGATCCACATCATTCTCTGAGATTTCAGTCTGCAAAAAGAATTCAAACATTTTCTTAAAATAAAAACATAATAACACAAGAATACATAATGATGAGAACAGGCCATTTCGCCATCTTGGCTCGTCATTTCCTAGTCTAGAGAATATCCTGTACTGCATCGATCCTGAACTTGAATATTTCAGGTGTCTCTGCCTTTACTGCATGACCTGGCAAGCTGTTCCACAGATTGACAACTCTTAAAAAAAATACTTCCTGATATCAGTGCAGAATTTACCTTTAACTAATTTCCACCCTTGTTCTGCAAACTGAACTCCGCTACAGCCCATCTAGTTCTTCACTTTTTTAATCCCTTAAAAACCTCAATAAAATTCACCTTTGTGTCCTTTTGCTAAACTTGAATAGAATAAGTCTTAAGCCACTTAAGTCGTAACTTTTACCTTTCATACCATGTCATAGGGACACACTAGTCTTATAATATCCCTTACTTCAGTTCTTAAAGGTTCAGGGTTGAATTAGATGTACAGCATGGCATCTTTATCATTTAGAACTGAATCTGAGCTGGATGATCCAGGACGTGTTACTAACGAAAACGTACAATCATACGAAAGAAGAATTTTGTTTTGAAATTTGGTGAAAATAGAAGATTGTCAGTAATCTGGTTAACAGGGCCTTTTTGGCTAGATTTACCTCCTCTACTTCTGCATTGATGTCCTCTTCCATGTTGCTGCAAAGGAAGAGAGCGTGCATGGGAATGTTAGGAATTTGTATGAATGAAAACGTGTGCAATGCATCCTTCTGGCTACTAGATCTAGCCAACATCTGGAATGTATTCTAATAAGGTTTATTCAATGATAATAAAAAGACTAAGGCACTCTTCTCTACATTGTTAAAATTTGTCTAATTGTCGTATTTAATAAGTATATTTAATACTTAATAAGGCCATTTCATATTAATTAGCCCTTAAAATGCCTTGTACAGGGGCCTCGCAATGGGGTTCTAAGCATTCATTTTGTGAATGCAAGCTGCCTATTACAGCCGCGGTTCAAAACCCGGCTGTGCCAGACCAGCCCTGGCCAGTGATTGGCTGTGATTAGCTGTCCGCCCCAGGGGAGGGGGAAGGATGAGCCGGCACGAGCTCGCTGAGAAGTGCGAAGGGTGTCTCCAGAAAGTAGGTGGGCAAGTTACGCCTCGGAGGATGCGGATCATTATCAGCCTCGGGGGATTTGCTTGCCCCATAGTGACAGGCGGCGAGTTTGTGGGGGAGGGTGAATCTAAATAAATAGAGGCTATAATTGGCTACTAAATTAGGAGAAAAATGGGAGAAAAATAAATAAAAAATAAAATAAAAAAATGCCTTGTAATTGCTTAATTCATAATGAACAGGTTTACAGGCCTTTTCAGACAATTTTAAGATGACTTCAAAGTTTTGCACTGATTTTACATTCAGGGATAAGATTAGAGCCTGGCTCTCAAACCCCGCCCACCTGGCCACAGCCTGGCTCTCAAACCCCACCCCCTGGCTACAGCATGTCTCAAACCCCACCCCCTGGCTACAGCATGTCTCAAACCCCGCCCACCTGGCCACAGCATGTCTCAAACCCCGCCCACCTGGCCACAGCATGTCTCAAACCCCGCCCACCTGGCCACAGCATGTCTCAGACCCCGCCCCCTGGCTACAGCCCATCTCAAACCCCACCCCCCTGGCCACAGCCCATCTCAAACCCCACCCCCCTGGCCACAGCCCATCTCAAACCCCACCCCCCTGGCCACAGCATGTCTCAAGCCCCGCCCCCCTGGCTACAGCATGACTCAGACCCCACCCCCCTGACTACAGCATGTCTCAAACCCCACACACCTGGCTGCAGCCTGCTTCTCAGAGAACACTCGCAGGATGAAGCTGCCCTTCTTGTGCGGCTCAAAGGTGGAGGGGATGATGACGTACTCCCCGGGGGGCAGGCAGAAGCGGTCGCAGATCTCCCGCATGTTGACGAAGGTGGAGCTCATGGCCACCGCCCGCTGCCTCAGCAGCACATCTGGGCTCAGGTGGATGTTGGTGCGGCCCTTGTACTAAGCAAAGCGTGGAGAGAACCTCGTGGACTTGCATCGTTGCCATTTAAGTACTGCCACAGAGACTGACATTTGGCTGTGCCTAGTTATAGCAAAAATGAATTAAAACCAATCATTAAAGTACATTTCTGGGGTAAAGAACCCATGCTTCTGAAAATGGCAAACCAATAGTATCCTGATTATAAGAAACATATAAACTACATTTTAGGACATATGTAAAAATGTCAACATGCACTAGGATGTATTAGCCTTGAGTCAGCCTGAGATACACTCAAGATGTTTGTTTAAATAAAAGCAAGGTTTTATCTTTTTTCTGTCAAAATATCTTTATTTGCAACAATGTGAGCACTATTACAGCCTTTGGTTCAGATTTTTAAGCTATCATTTTAAAGATGCATGAGTGAGGTAGTGTGTATGGGCAGCCCATACTATTGACAAAATATTCACCAATACAATCTATTAGAAATTGGCTCATGGTTTCATTGCATTCTGCAATTTCTTGTACATTTATCACATTGCTTCCATAGATGAATAACAAACATATGGTACCGTGGCTCCAGAAAGTACAGATGGGAAATTGTGTAAATGTGCATACTGATAATGACATACCTCGTCAGGCACCTGGAAAACAAAAAAAAAAAAGAAAACACGTCACTAACTAACCACATCCTGTTTGTGTGTTCACCAGGGCCTGGGGTCAATTCCATTTCAATTCAGACAATTCAGGAAATCAATTGAAAATCAATGAATGAATAGAAAAATGTTCAAGTGGAATTTTTCAATAAACAGAATCTCAGTTCAGTTCCCTGGATTGACTGAATTGAAATGGCATTGATCATAAGCCTGATGTTAAGGAGAAATGTATATATATAGGTGTCTTGGAAGATGTTTTAATGTATTGTATTGTCATATGTGTGTCAATGTAACTCTTAAATGCTGTTCTGTTGCCTTTCTTGGCCAGGTCTCCCTTGAAAAAGAGATTGTATCTCAATGGGCTTTTTTTCCTGGTTAAATAAAGGTTAAATAAAAAAAATTAAAAAGTGGGTGGCAGTGTCGCATAATTCTTAGGGAACCAGACCTTCTGCAGGTCCAGATCCCTGGTGGGGCACAGCCATTATACTCTCAAGGAAGGTAGTTAACCTGAACTTCTTCAGTAAAATATCCAGCAAAAATTAACCTGGTGCAGTGGACACTGTCTTCAGTAAAATATCTACAGTCCAAAACATATAGGCTAATGGATATATAAAGTGAATGGTGTGTGTGCCCTGATGGATTGGCTGTCCAGGGTGTAAAATGCTGGGATAGGCTCAACCCCCACCCTGACCAGGAATAAGCGGCTTAGACAATGGATGGATGGATGGATGGAAATATATATGGATATATAAATAGATACTATGTAAAAATGTCAAGCAAGTCGAGCAAGTTGCCCTGGCTAAGAGCATCTGCTAAACAAATAAATCAGATGAAATGGTGACACCCCCACCTTGTATATGGCAAATCCGACGGTGTTGAGGTCACGGCCGAACCTCCTCTCCTTGCGTCCGTCCTTCTGCATGAGTCCCACCAGGAAGGTGCAGCCGTCTTCGTCCAGTGGGTCGTCGTCCACATCCTCCAGCTTAATGGCAAACTGGGGGTTGGAGCAGAAGGTGGCTGTGGGGGGTGGGACAGAGACACAGAATGAGGCTTTAAAGGACAATTTGACCCATATTACATTTTACTACTAGATTGTTCTTCAAGTTAATATGAACAAAACTTCCTGTTCAGCTTACTGGAACTATAGTCTCCCATAATGCCTTTCTTTCTCTCTTGCCCACAACAATGCAAAAACCATGCATTGCAGTCTGGGAATGGTCAGAGAGTATGGCCGGAATTCAATCAAAGGAACTTAGACTAAATAGGGACAAATGCCATTCAAACTGACAAGACTAAAGGGCAAGAGTTTCTGTCCAAAAAATATGTTTGCCTGTCTTCAACTTTACACTGTTTTCTGTTTTGAGAGAAGGTTTGAATCCTAAGCAACCTGCCTGTGCCTAGTGGTGAGTAGCCTACATGTTGTTTGAAGTACAGTAGACCAATATAGCTACAGTACTGTGGCAGATGTCAATGCTGAGTGCAGGAAAACCTTGTTAGTGAATATGTGAAATTAAAGGTTTTGATGCTCATTTGAATTTCCTGTCTTTTTCAGCTTTTGATCAAAAAAGCCTTGTGTGCTTTCTGAAGCAGTACCTGCAGAAGCTGAAGCTGTACCTGCATAGTTCTGAAGCTGTACCTGTGTGAATTCTGAAGCTGTCCCTGTGTGGTTTTTGAAGCTATGTGGATTCTGAAGCTGTCCCTGTATGGTTTCTGAAGCTGTGCCTACCTGTGTGTGGTTTCTGAAGCTGTACCTGTATGGTTTCTGAAGCTGTGCCTGTGTTTCTGAAGCTGTCCCTGTATGGTTTCTGAAACTGTACCTGCATTGTTCCTGCAGCCCCCAGCGGTGGAGCCCACCCTCCACATCCCGTCAAACTGGTAGTTGTTCCAGCGGCCGACCTCATCACTGGTCAGCGTATCGGGGGTCAGGTTACAGATCTCCAGCTTAGAGAAGTGATTTTTAAAGTCTGAGTAGGACATCCTATCAGGGGACAAAGCATAACCAGGGTGACATACACATGTAAAAGATCATCATCATTCCTCTCTGAAGTCTCACTCTGAAGGATCAGGCAGAACTGAGGCTCACCAGAACTCCCCATCCTCCGCAGTGTGATTCAGTTTGGCCTTCTCATCAGCTGGAACAGAGTCCCATTCCCGCGATCTGACAGAGAAAGAGTACACATGTCTGAATTGGTTTTATACTAATGCTGACTGAACTTTTAGCCCTGTTTACGTATATCCTTTTATTGCTGTGAATATGCCAATAGTCTAATATCACTGTTTTGATATGTCAATTGTTTTAATAACAATATTCATAAACTTCATTTTATATAGCACAATTCAAAGCTCATCTCAAAGAGCTTAATAAAAAATATATATATTATATATATATATATATAAATATATTTAAAAATATATATATATACACCTTATACGTATATACACAATATATTAACTATTAAGCAGGACAGTACCTGTACTTAAAAAGCAAGCACAAAAAAGTCAGCCATTCATTATGAGTAGTTCAGTGTTTTTAACTGTAACTAGTACACCTGTATGAAATATACATTTTCTCTTGAATTTGATACACATATCTGTCATACACCCACCCATCGCTCCAGGCCCCAGTCCACTCCACCTGGCCCCAGGGGTTCCTGACCCGGACCAGCTGCTCCGGCCTGCCGCGCACGTGCACCTGGGGCACACACAGACCACCTGGTACACAGACAGGCCATGGTCCCCAAGCCCCAACTCCTTCACATATTCATCTTGGGTATAAACCATCTTTAAAAAATCATTACATTACTGCATGTTCTCTTCTCTGCATGTCGATCGCATGTTCTCTTCTCTGCCTCGGCCTCTGACTTGGGGGCACATGCCCCCGAGCCCTAGATCCTGCGAGAAGTGTGAGCTGCCCCCATCAACCCTTACCCCCATGCCTACCCCAGCTCCTGGATCTGGACCCCCTTCACATGGTTTAGCCCCCCCCACTGACTACCTAACTCAGGAGGCGCAAAGTCATTCAGCCCTGAGTCACCTTGGACTGACTATGATTTGGTCTTTTTTGGACATACCCTGTGCCGGCTAGAAGAGGATGGGCTCCCCCTTTTAGTCTGGTTCCTCCCAAGGTTTCTCCCTACCAAGGGAGTTTTTCCTTGCCACTGTTGCCTTTAGGCTTGCTTTTGGGGGGGTCTAGACCTGGGCTCCCCCTCTGTTAAGTGTTTTTTGACAATTCAATTGTGAAAAGCGCTATACAAATACATTTGATTTGATTTGATTTGATTTACTGTTGCGGACATCACAAGTGCTGCAGCAGCACACTCGGGTCCTGCATTAAACCCAAATTTGGCAGCGGTAGGTTTGCCATGCCACGTGACAATCCCCAGCTGTGAACAGAGCAGCAGACACACAGGGAGTGGAGTTTGCGGTCTACGGACCAGATCTTCATTGAATCTCTCTCCAGACATGGGAGAAAGAATCAGGGCGGGAGGGCAGAATGAATAAAACAAACAAAATATTCGTCATACTTGCCGCAAAGCTTTCTGGTGAAAACAATAAACAAAAAAAACAAAACAAAAAAAAAGTCTGCTTCCTCTGAGATGAAAACCACACAAACAAACACGAACACAGACCGATGCACACACACCCAACACAGACAGTTAGCTACCTTTCAGTAGCTTTCAACACACACACACACACACACACACACACATGTTCCGTGGCTTTTCATCCTGGGTTCCACATTTAACGGGACAGGGTAGCACTCTACCCACTGTCCCTATGCACACTCATCACACAAACCTCGACCCACACACAAACATTTAACGACTAACAGACACAGCACCCCTTCAGTCCGGAGTTCCTCTTTAACCTCAACAGGCACACAGACATTTTGCAATCTTCCAAGCTCTTCCACCTCACACACGTTCCGCTGCTTTTCAGTTGCTTTCCCAGACACACACAGAGACACTCGCCACTTTCCAGTGCGGTATCTCTCTCTACATACACACACAGGACGCACTCTGCACAGTCACGCCACACATCCCACGACAAGACTCGCAGTAAACGACAAGACTCACATAGATTCCACATACAACAGTCACAACTTTTCAGTCGCTCCCAACACCTAACTCAACAAAACACACACCACGACAACAGCCATACACCTGCACTAAATACCCTAAATTGGGTCAGGTGGAACTCATCAGGCATTCAGAGACTCTGTCAGTCAGAGAAACAGACGGCCCTGCTGCACATACAGCTGCAGTGATGCATTGTGATAGATGTGCTGACTGTAGCAGTGAAACAGTCAGCCCTGCTGTACGTACCTCCTGAGCCCCAGTGAGAGAGTAGGCGTGTCCCTTCACCAGCTTCTGCCTTGTCACAGCTTCTGAGTCATGGGCACTGGTGATCTGTGCCAACACACCACAATCAACCAATCAGATAGGAGGGCGGAACTGCATGTGGAGGACACTACTAATAATAGTATTGATAAACTATTATAACGTGATTTTCATACAATATAATAATAATCATAATAATAATAGTAATAATAAACTGTATTTATAAAGTGCTTTTCACACATTGTGTTCAAAGCACATTCCAAACAAAAGAAGAAAGTAACAATAAGACAGAGGAAAAGGAATAATCGGAATAATAAAGTAGTGTCATTCGTGGGTCCACCCCGGTGCCCGCTTACATCAATGGAACAGCCTAAGAGCGATCCCAGCCCCAGGGCCTTCTGGATGATTTTGAAGAGGCGTGGCGGGGCTTTGTTCAGCTGGTACATCTCTGAGATTCCCCGGTGAAATCCTCGAAGCCCTCGGTGGTGGACCCGCCGGACAGGGCCTCATAGCTCCCGTTCACCCTGGGAGAGAGAGGAACATGTTGGAGCAGGGGTATCCCCAAACTATGGGTCCGGTGGGCCAGGCGGGTTGTGAGATGCATGTGAAAAAATAACTTGCTGTGTATAATAGACTTTCTATTGACATTCACACCGGTCAGATTAAACACTGTTCTAGTTCACTGTTCTAACTTAGCAGTACTAGCTACAGTGTACATACGTTTCTTTTGACATACGTTAAACAATATACTTTAATTCCACATGTGAGAATATTTTAGAGTTAATTTTAATAAATTAAATACATAAAAATGTATGCACTTTAAGTGGGCTGAAAAGTTTGGGAACCTGTGGATGGAGGAGCAGAAAACGGCAGGTAAAAGACCTTTAAATTCAATGAACATTCATCCTAAACTTTGCCTTAATAGTAATGTTTTTTTTTCAAACAGAGTTTATTGTTTTTTTTGTTTTTTTTGGTGATACCTGAACAAAAATATGAACATTTATATATTAGTTAAATTGTCGGACAAATGTTGATTGAATTCAGGTCAAGACTTGGTTGAAATACGTATTTGAAATACTTTAATGCTTTAGATGCCGTAAAAAGGACATAAAATGGATGTTTCTCTTGTCAGTAATCTGCAGGAATTGTACTGTTGTCTTAAGGGTTAACATATTTAAACTTGGTGTGTCCTTGCCTTAACCAGCCAAAGAGTACAATAGTGAGCATCAGCATCTGCAATTTCTCTGTTTATTTACAGGAATGGAGCTGAAATAAAGGTGTTCCTGTGCATGGCCTTTCTCTGCGGTCTGAGGCGGGAAGGGCCGCTGAGGCCTACTCACTTGGCGTAGGCCTTCTCCAGCAGGGCGCTCCAGAACTCTGAGCCCTCGGCCGAGTGGACAAACAGCAGCTCTCCGTCTTTGGTGGGCAGCCTGTCATCTATGACCACGTCCACCCACTCTCCAAACTGCCAGAACTGGGTGAACAGAAAGCTGGTTAATAGTTTTTTTGTCATTGTTGTTGTTATGTACTGGAACATGTGAAGGCTGGGCATTGGCTCATGGTTTCCCAGTGCCCTCTGAGTTCTGGATGAAAATAAATGGGTTTGACCGTTTTATTGTGAGCTGTACACTTGTTATTCACACATGGATTGACAGTGCTTGTGAGACATTCAAGATCCAGAAGACTTCCATAAAACCAGTATCCTCTAGTTATTACTTACCAATGACTTTACTGTATACACAGAGGGATAACATGAGACTTCCCCCACACTGAACTAGAGAATCTAATGAATGGGGAATGCAGGGGAATAAAGCAAAGTGATAAATACCACAAGCAACGTAAGCTGTTTGGAAAATTGCCCATAATAATAATAATAATAATAATAATAATAATGGATTTATATAGTGCTTTTCATGATTTGAAGTGAAGTGAAGGGGGGATAATTCACCTCAAGCTGTAGGGTCAATGCATGGCGACCATTTTGTACCAGAACACTCACCACACATCAACAGAGAGGGAGGAAATACTTCTCACCTGGAAGTGAAAGATTCCAGCATAGCTTTCTTCAAAACTCTGCCCTGGAGGAACCACACGAGCCAGGATCTGTTCATGCAGAGTCAGTGAGGCGATGGCAGCCAAAAGCCAGCAGTCACCTGCACAGGGGTGTACAGGTGGGGGATAAGGACTCTACAAGATGAGCACTGGGCAAGCTGGTATCTCGAAATAATTTAAAAAACACAACATAAAACGTCACTTTATGGATTCATGCAATTGCCTCCGAAGCTTCCTATTTACAGGTGTAATCTAATCTGTCTCTGTTCATTGATAATTGAGAATTGCATTCTTTTTATAATGGCATCTGGTGCAATGTTGCCTTCTTATAGCCAGGTTTGTCTTAAAAAATATTTCAATGTCAATGAGGCATACCTGGTTAAGATAAATAAATAGAAAGTAAGATACACAAAGGTAGGATATGAAGACCTGAGAGAAAAAACTGTTGAAAACACATTTATTAGTGACTCTGGCAATTTGGACAACAGTATCAGGCTGTGGAAGGTAGTATAGTAGAGGACTTGACCCTGGACCTGAAGACTTGGTGTTAAGAGGGTTTTTAATCCAGATGGGGCAAGTGATTATACAACAATACCTACAGCAAAATTGCGGCAGTGTAGATATGGTATTTCACCCATAAAATGTTAACATTTGTAAATCACCTAGTAGTAGTGTAATGTGATCTGGCAGCTATGCGCAATCTGAAGACTGAACGCACTGAAGTGCATTCCCTTTTGCTTTATTTGCTGTATCAAATTATTCATGCCCTATCAAACTATTTGTGGGGAAGGTTGATTGTGCATGGTGTAACACTGATCCTTAAATGCACTGCTTCTGGTTACGCCCCTGGCACGCCCACCAAATGGGAGCAAATACGATTGTTGCAAAACGTTGCAAAGTGTTCAGAGTAAGTGTAGCATTCAATGCAGACATGTGGCAAAACAGTGTTCATCATGAATGCACCCAGGTGTTTGTTTGGTGGCTGGTTACTATTTGGTAAGAGCAGGGGCTACGTCCACTATGTGTCTGTGTGAACAAGATAACTTAGATTATTGACCAAAAAAATACAGAAGAAAGTATTACATTTTATCATCTCCTGTACTGTCCATTTATTGTCCACACCATGTTGCCACATCAATAATTTAAAAAAAAAATTTGCCTGCTTGCGTGTATGTAATTGCTACTTAATTATTTCCATCCAGGACATCCTATTGACAAAAAGGGCTGAATGTGTATATAGATGTTGAAGGTAAACACAGGCTAAGTAGAGGCTTAATGGATTAAGTCAAATTAAATAAGTGTAATTACTGTCCACAGTCATTTGTAGTTACTTGTTATTGATTGAGGACTATAACGAGTGAGAAATAAACACGGGATGATTCCACTACTGCGTAGTATGATGTCACTGAAACTCCTTCAGAGTGTTATCCTACTGCAGTGGAATTGAGCTCAACTTCAGTGATATGATACAGCTCCATATGCAAAATATGCATAGTGGGAAGAGAGGGAATGAATCGCTGTAATTGACATTTTCTCCTGCAGTGGGCGCTCTTGGCACATTAAAGCAGTACTCTGGCGCTTGCTCACGGACTGACATTTCTGGGAAGATCACTGCTACAGCCATGTGTGGTGCAGATGTGCTGGTTGAGTCCCAGAGTAATAAGCCAAGAAGGGAGGAGAGAGACATTATTCCAGCAGGGGAAATGCATGCAGTCTGCACTCTTTCTACAAGAAGAGGATAGAAGACCACCTCTCCAGCAACAACCCACGGCAAGTGTGGCAGGGTATACAGAACATCACCAACTACAGAGGTTGTGTGGTAACAACTGGGAACCCAGGTGTGTCACTAGCAGAGGAGCTGAACAGCTTCTTTGCACGCTTCGAGACGCAGCACCCAGCCACACCCCTCATCCCCACCAGCCCCCGACACCCCCCGCACTCACTCTAACGGAGCATGATGTGAGACGGGTGCTCAGGGCAGTGAACCCCAGGAAGGCCGCTGGGCCAGATGGAGTACCCGGAAGGTGCTCAAAGCATGTGCGGACCAGCTCGCAGGGGTCTTCACTACCATCTTTAATCGCTCCTGGCGCAAGCTGTCATCCCATCCTGCCTGAAATCAGCTACAATCATCCCGTACCTAAGAAAACAGCCACAGACAGCCTCAATGACTACCGACCAGTAGCACTCACACCTGTCATCATGAAGTGCTTTGAGAGGCTGGTCTTACCCCCACATTAAAGCCTGCCCCCCCACAATTGACCCTCACCAGTTTGCCTATCGGGCAAACAGATCCACCGAGGACGCCATAGCCATAGCTCTCCACTTTGCACTGAGCCATCTGGAACACCGGGAGAGCTATGTATGCTCTTCATCGATTACAGTTCAGCCTTTAACACAATCATCCCGGACATCCTGATTACTAAGCTGTTAGACCTAGGCATCCCCCCCTCACCTGCTCCTGGATAAAGACTTCCTGACTGACCGCCCCCAGACTGTGAAACTCGGCCCCCACCTCTCCTCCACCCGCACACTCAGCACCGGCTCTCCTCAGGGTTGTGTGCTGAGCCCACTACTGTACTCTCTCTACACCCACGACTGCAGCCCAGTGCACCCAGACAACATCATCATCAAATTTGCGGACGACACCACGGTGGTTGGGCTCATCTCTGGAGGGGACGAGTCTGCCTACCGAGATGAGATCCTGAAATTAACAGCGTGGTGTACAGTGAACAACTTGGCACTGAACACCACAAAAACTAAGGAAATCATCTGCGACTTCAGGAAGAACAGAGCAGACCCCGCCCCCTTTACATCAATGGTGAGTGTGTGGAGAGGGTCCACACTTTCAGATTCCTTGGCACCCTCATCTCTGCTGACCTCTCCTGGTCTGAGAACACCACAGCGGTCATCAAGAAGGCCCAGCAGCGATTACACTTCCTGAGGGTGCTCAGGAAGAACAACCTGGATCAAAAGCTGCTGGTGACCTTCTACCGCTCCTCTGTTGAGAGCCTGCTGGTGTACTGCATAACTGTGTGGTACGCCAGCTGCACCGGCCGACAGAAGGGGGTTCAGAGAGTCATCAACGCAGCACAGAAGATCATCGGCTGTCCTCTCCCTCTCTGATGGACATTTACAACTCCCGCTGCCTCAGCAGAGCAAAAAGATCTCAAAGGTCAGCTCTCACCCTGGCTTCCACCTGTTTGAACTGCTGCCCTCCGGGAGGCGCTACAGGTGCATGGGATCCAGAACAAACAGGCTGAAAGACAGTTTCTTCCTAAAGCAATAACCACCTTGAACTCTAACATGCACTGATCCCCCTTCCTCCATTCTCCCCCCCACTGTGCAATATAAGCCATTCAGTAATATCTGGTGCAATATTTATGTACGGTACAGTGCAATATGTGCAGATTTAATTTAGTAGCCCATTTTTTTGTGTTTTGTGTTTGTGTATTATATATATATATATATATATATTTATTATTATTATTATTTTCATTATTGTTGGGTATTTTTTCTACTTTTCTATTTTTTCTACTACTGTTGGTATACTGTATGTGTTCGTGACTGTGTTGTATGTTGTCCTGCACTTTTAGGCCGAGCCTATCCTAATTTCGTTGTACCCTGGTATAATGACAATAAAGATATTCTATTCTATTCTATTCTATTCTATTCTATTCTTTCACTCTTTCACTCTTTCACTCTTTCTCTCTCTCTCTCTCTCTCTCTCTCTCTCTCTCTCTCTCTCTCTCTCTCTCTCTCTCTCTCTCTCTCTCTCTCTCTCTCTCTCTCTCTCTCTCTCTCTCTCTCTCTCTCTCTCTCTCTCTCTCTCTCTCTCTCTCTCTCTCTCACACAGCTCTGTTTAACCTGACTTTCTTCTCCGACAAACCAGCTGTGGACAGAAGATGGCTCAACGCTTAGCCTTACTCTCCCTGGAAAATACCTGTATACTGTGTACAATCATGTGTTTGTCACTGTTAGGTGCCCCATCTGGGCAAAAGTCATTTAAGTCAGGGATTTGATCTTAATTATAGGATCCTATAACCATTTGGCAGGCCCTAACAAAGGTATTGTGAGAACAGAACGTCCTCCGACAGGAATCTGTCTGAACTGAAAATCCACGTGTGGTTCTGTGGGACTGACGAACGTTATTTGCATTCTGGGGCAATGGCGAAACAAAATATTATTAACAATTCATACTGCTCCTGGTTGGCGGCATTCTGAGTAGATATTGGTGTTTGTGTTTGCATTTACTCTATTTGCATACTATCTTAGTCTGTATTTAGTTTGCAAATCAAGTGTTGGAGAGAGGTAGGAAAATACAGCGTACCAACTTTGATGATATAATGTGCATGGTACCTGATATGTACGAAGTTAGACTGGATTTCTTAAAGGTCACTTGTGCTGAAAGTTTCCCTATCTGGCTCAGTTTGTAAAGGTTCTCTCCGTGACCCCAGACTGGACTCTCCCGTTTGAGCTATAGAATGACCAAACCATGACCAGGGATCTGCAGTAGAGCGATTGAGCTGGCCTTGCCTTGCCAAGGTAAGGTGGGCCTAAATCAGCTAAGGTTCATTGGGTTGCCATAGCATAATCTCCCCTTAGCTACCCATCAGGTGACTACAGGTGACCAGCTGTCTTCAGTGAGAGGCGTGTCTCTTGTCTGATCTGCACCTGTTCTCTTGTGGTACAGTGTGTGGCTTACAGTGTGGACAGTAGTCATTTGGCTTGAATTGTGCTTCAGCTGATGGGCTTCCTGTCTGGGTGTGGGTGGCATAGTAAGGATGTAAGAGAGGAGCACAATCGGCCACTCTAAATAAAAGAGAGAAAGGGGGACCAACAAAGGTTCTCTGAAACCACTGACCAGCGCAGATTGGGCAATTGTATCACTGTGACATAAGTGCATGCATGAGGTAGAGTATCACACAGGGCACCCATGCACTGGGCAAATAAGTATGGAAATACAGCATCAATGGGAACAGGAGCTCTTACATTCACATTTAGCAGATGGTCTTACCCAGAGCAATTTACCAGCTTTTTTATTTTTTTTATTTTTTACATGCATTCCATTTATACATCTGGACAATTTACTGAAGTGATTCAGAGAACCCACCAAATCTCCTAAATATTTAGATAAAGATAACTGCCAAATTAAAGGCAACACTTTGGTAACCCGGGGGTGGGGGAGACTCAAATGACCCTGACCCGGGCTGGGAGAGTCCCATGGGGGGGATTCAATAGAAAGGGGAGGGTCAGGCCTATCCCCGGTACCGACCTGTCACACACGGCCCCTGATGGACACTCACAGTACTGCACTTGTTTAAAGGATCCCTCATTTCCTGAAGTGTTGCCTTTATTCTGGC
>JAINUG010000265.1:0-161944 GCA_029706075.1 Aldrovandia affinis | reverse complement strand
TCAATCTGTAGGACCCACTTGGGTCAATGCATGTACCAGAACACTCACCACACATTAACAGAGAGGGAGGAAATACTTCTCACCTGGAAGTGAAAGATTCCAGCATAGCTTTCTTCAAAACTCTGCCCTGGAGGAACCACACGAGCCAGGATCTGTTCATGCAGAGTCAGTGAGGCGATGGCAGCCAAAAGCCAGCAGTCACCTGCACAGGGGTGTACAGGTGGGGGATACGGACTCTACAGGATGAGCACTGGGCAAGCTGGTATCTCAAAATAATTTTTAAAACACAACATAAAACGTCACTTTATGGATTCATGCAATTGCCTCCGAGGCTTCCTATTTACAGGTTTGCTGTTTGGTGTAATCTAATCTGTCTCTGTTCATTGATAATTGAGAATTGCATTATTTTTTATAATGGCATCTGGTGCAATGTTGTCTTCTTATATCCAAGTTTGTCTTAAAAATATCTGAATGTCAATGAGGCGCTCCTGCATGTTGCAAAAATGTTTTATAAACCAAAGCGTAGTGAACGGTCTGGTTGCAGAGTGCTGTTACTGTGGCTGCTGATAGGTCCATTGTGCATGGTGTAACACCAATCCTTAAATGTGCTGCTTCTGGTTACGCCCCTGGCACGCCCAACAAATGGGAGCAAATACGATTGTTGCAAAACGTTGCAAAGTGTTCAGAGTAAGTGTAGCATTCAATGCAGACATAATATATGCCATTTAGCAGATGCTTTTATCCAAAGCGACTTACAGTAGTGAATGCATACATTTTTCAGTATATGTGGCCCCAGTGGGGATTGAACCCACAACCTAAGCGTTGCCAACGCTGTGCTCTACCAACTGAGCCACAGAGAACCACAATGTGGCAAAACGGTGTTCATCATGAATGCACCCAGGTGTTTGTTTGGTAGCTGGTTACTATTTGGTAAGAGCAGGGGCTACGTCCACTATGTGTCTGTGTGAACAAGATAACTTAGATTATTGACCAAAAAAATACAGAAGAAAGTATTACATTTTATCATCTCCTGTACTGTCCATTTATTGTCCACACCATGTTGCCACATCAATAATTTAAAAAAAACATTTGCGTGCTTGCGTGTATGTAATTGCTACTTAATTATTTCCATCCAGGACATCCTATTGACAAAAAGGGCTGAATGTGTATATAGATGTTGAAGGTAAACACAGGCTAAGTAGAGGCTTAATGGATTAAGTCAAATTAAATAAGTGTAATTACTGTCCACAGTCATTTGTAGTTACTTGTTATTGATCGAGGACTATAATGAGTGAGAAATAAACACGGGATGATTCCACTACTGCGTAGTATGATGTCACTGAAACTCCTTCAGAGTGTTATCCTACTGCTGTGGAATTGAGCTCAACCTCAGTGATATGATACCACTCCATATGCAAAATATGCATAGTGGGAAAAGGGGGAATGAATCGCTGTAATTTACATTTTCGCCTGCAGTGGGCGCTCTTGGCACATTAAAGCAGTACTCTGGAGCTTGCTCACGGACTGACATTTCTGGGAAGATCACTGCTACAGCCATGTGTGGTGCAGATGTGCTGGTTGAGTCCCAGAGTAATCAGCCAAGAAGGGAGGAGAGAGACATTACTCCAGCAGGGGAAATGCATACAGTCTGCACTCTTGCACTCTTTCACTCTCTCTCTCTCTCTCTCTCTCTCTCTCTCTCTCTCTCTCTCTCTCTCTCTCTCTCTCTCTCTCTCTCTCTCTCTCTCTCTCTCTCTCTCTCTCTCTCTCTCTCTCTCTCTCTCTCTCTCTCTCTCTCTCACACAGCTCTGTTTAACCTGACTTTCTTCTCCGACAAACCAGCTGTGGACAGAAGATGGCTCAACGCTTAGCCTTACTCTCCCTAGTAAATACCTGTATACTGTGTACAATCATGTGTTTGTCACTGTTAGGTGCCCCATCTGGGCAAAAGTCATTTAAGTCAGGGATTTGATCTTAATTATAGGATCCTATAACCATTTAGCAGGCCCTAACAATAATATTGTGAGAACAGAACCTCCTCCAACAGGAATCTGTCTGAACTGAAAATCCACGTGTGGTTCTGTGGGACTGACGAACGTTATTTGCATTCTGGGGCAATGGCGAAACAAATTATTATTAACAATTCATACTGCTCCTGGTTGGCGGCATTCTGAGTAGATATTGGTGTTTGTGTTTGCATTTACTCTATTTGCATACTATCTTAGTCTGTATTTAGTTTGCAAATCAAGTGTTGGAGAGAGGTAGGAAAATACAGCGTACCAACTTTGATGATATAATGCGCATGGTACCTGATATGTACGAAGTTAGACTGGACTGGACTAACCCTAAGGTCACTTGTGCTGAAAGGTTCCCTATTCCTGAGTGGCTCAGTTTGTAAAGGTTCTCTCCGTGACCCCAGACTGGACTCTCCCGTTTGAGCTATAGAATGACCAAACCATGACCAGGGATCTGCAGTAGAGCGATTGAGCTGACCCTGCCTTGCCATGGTAAGGTGGGCCTAAATCAGCTAAGGTTCATTGGGTTGCCATAGCATAATCTCCCCTTAGCTACCCATCAGGTGACTACAGGTGACCAGTTGTCTTCAGTGAGAGGCGTGTCTCTTGTCTGATCTGCACCTGTTCTCTTGTGGTAGTGTGTGGCTTACAGTAGTCATTTGGCTTGAATTGTGCTTCAGCTGATGGGCTTCCTGTCTGGGTGTGGGTGGCATAGTAAGGATGTAAAAGAGGAGCACAATCGGCCACTCCAAATAAAAGAGAGAAAGGGGGCCCAACAAAGGTTCTCTGAAACCACTGACCAGCGCAGATTGGGCAATTGTATCACTGTGACATAAGTGCATGCATGAGGTAGAGTATCACACAGGGCACCCATGCACTGGGCAAATAAGTATGGAAATACAGCATCAATGGGAACAGGAGCTCTTACATTCACATTTAGCAGATGGTCTTACCCAGAGCAATTTATTTTTTATTTTTTTAACATGCATTCCCTTTATACATCTGGACAATTTACTGAAGCGATTCAGAGAACCCACCAAATCCCCTAAATATTTAGGTAAAGATAACTGCCAAATTAAAGGCAACACTTTGGTAACCCGGGGGTGGGGGAGACTCAAATGACCCTGACCCGGGCTGGGAGAGTCCCAAGGGGGAGATTCAATAGAAAGGGGAGGGTCAGGCCTATCCCCCGGTACCGACCTGTCGCACACGCCCCCGATGGACACTCACAGTACTGCAATCGTTTAAAGGATCCCTCATTTCCTGAAGTGTTGCCTTTATTCTGGCAGTTTACCTGTACCACCAATGCACAGCTGCATTCAGATGATCTATGTTTTAACCAAGTGAGAAGTTACAATACATCTTTGCATTGAATCGCAATAAGAATGACTTAATTGTAAGTGTAAATGAGGAGAGAAGTCTGCTCACCCAGAGCTCCTTGGCAGATGTCTGTCCTTGTGGCTCCGCCGGCCACAAACCGGGGGTTGGAGCACAGATCCTGCAGGGAGGGAACAGGGGAAAGGGGAAATCAAACAATCCAAATGTAAATGCAGGACATTTCCGAGAGCTGTGATTCCACATGTGCTCTGCTACATGCATTAACAGCTGAAAACATCATTAAATCATTCCCTCTTTTACCCCACAATGTGGGATATTCCAGAGATATTCCCTTCTAGTGAAAATCCACCGTATACGTCCTTATCCCAAGGACTGCCAGTTCCAGTCCTGCAGGTTTTGGTTGCTTTTCAATCAGCTATTAAAACTAATAAACTCACCTGGAGCACTTTTCCAGACAATGACTGAAAATAATCTATGATGTTATAGAATGGAAACCAGATAGCACAGCTCTAGGATAGGCCATATCATCCCTGCCTTGGACTGATTTTCTTGTCAATTCTATGCCATTCTAATAGGTGTTTGTTTGTTTTTTGGGCTGACTTTATTTATCAGGAAAGCCTTGGATCCCTGCTCGTAATTGCTGTCTGAATTTGAAATATTATTCCATTTCTTTTCCCAGAAAGCACAGATTGAGTTATGTTTTTCTTGAATCTGGAAGGGGAAACATTATGCCTGTCAAGCTTTCCATGTTTTCCTAACGGAGACATAAAATGATGCATTCTATTAGATCAGCAGACTCCTTACCCAATGTTATAACTTATGCACTGTCTTGCCCATGTATGCTGTATCCAAGTGCGGAAAAGCGTAGCTAGGCCTGGGCTTCGGGTGTGAGGAAACAACGACAGAGAGAAACCTCTCGATTTCAAAACCAGTCCGACGTCTATGAGGGCGGAGCTCCAGGTTGGTTGGCAGTGGCTGGCAGTGTAGTGTAATGGCAAGGGACCTGGGCTTGTAACTCAGAGATTGCCAGTTCGATTCCCAGGTGGGGGCACTGCCATTGTACACTTAAGCAAGGTACTTAACCTGAATTGCTTCAGTAAAAATATCCAGCTGTATAAATGGATTGCATGTGAAGAAATGTCAATTGTGTAAGTCGCTCTGGATAAAAGCGTCTGCTAAATGCCTAAAATGTAAAATGTAAATGTACGCTGCTTATCCAATGTAATGGAAACAATAAGCCCAGCAGTCTAGCCCGATGCCTGTGCCCTGCTGGCTGGCCTGCCCAGGTAATGCTGGGCAAACACAGGTGCTGACGGTTGAAGGACAAACCGCACCTGCCGCCACCACGCATTTGTTTGCATTTAAATACGAGCTCTTTTGGCAGCACACTGGGATTAAGTGTAAAACTGCATTCAGACAGAAGCCAATTGTGGATCGACAACATAAAGACCAGGGCCATATGCACAAAGATTCTAAGAGTAGGAGTGCTGATCTAGGATCAGGTTTTCCCTGTCCATATCCTAACCATATCCATTATGAGCTAAAAGGCTAAACTGATCCTAGATCAGCACTCCTACTCCGAGATGCGTTATGAATACAAGTCCAGACTTTGCTGGCCAATAGGGTGTAAGGTGAAAGAGGCATACTAGGCTTGAGAGGGCTTCTCCCCCTCACACAAATGTGGATTGTTTTCAAAGAGGAACTCTTTAAACAGAAAATAATATTTGATGCAAGTATTCTGTGGTGGGGTTCCTCTTTAAATACAGTCATCGCCATTGATAACCTTCCCATTAGTATCACTTTGCTTCAGGGCATCATTATTATGCTTAAATTAACAGAATTTATTTAAATACACTGTTTCATGGGATGAAAAATGTTTTCTTCCTGTTTAAGATCGTTCACAAAAAACATATTTTAGGGAAATGCACATTTATTATTCAAAACTCGATCTACTTCTATCAAATATTTAACAATATATGTCTAAACATGACAAATAAGGGTCCTATGGTAAATTGATCAAATTCTGTATGTCAACAATTAATATCAACAATTATTAAATATCAAATACTATCCGTGTGCCAACAATCAATATCGACAAGGCAAATATGCACTTCAGCCCTGCCTGGTGTAATCGCTGTGATATGTGAAAGGAGAGAATATGCCTCCACTGTCACTGTTTAGTCACTGTGGATAAGAAAGTGTGAGCATTAAATGCATTCTCTGTGCTGATCATAAAATATTTACAGTTAGTCTTGAATGAATAGAATAGAATATAGAATTATATAGAATTTTTCTGTGAACAGATGCTCTCATTCAGTATGACAGGGAAGGGGGTTGCAGGGTGCCACGCCCCTAGTGTCAGGAACAGGATTCTCACAAGTGTAAACTAGGCTTCTGTAGTGATCCAAACATAGCCTGGGTTAAATAAAGAATGGAGCTGCTTCACTACATTTAGGGAGGGTTTTTTTCTGTTTAATTATCTCTGGAACAGCACAGCTTTTTTTTTGTCCGCTAAGCAGTAGACTTCCATGCAGTCACGGTGAATACACAGGACCTCTTCAAATAAGGTTTGAAGAGGACAAGATATAAATTAGATAGGATCCAACACTGAGATTCAATGGCTCACAATACTAAAGCTGTATAGCTTAAACCCGGTGTTTTCCTCCAGTGCAATTCACAGTCCTGCAGCAGCTTTCGAGGCGGCCAGTCCCAGCCATGCCAGTGGGCCACGTGAACATAAGGTTATTTGTTTCCTCCCCCCTCTCACAGTGGCCTGAGTAAAAGATGGGAGCTTGGCCCCCTTACCTTCGGTCGCATCCAGACCAGCCCGGGTCTTGGAGGAGTACGGTCCCAGCTCGTTGTACCCCAGGGATCTGTGGCTGGCGGGGAAGTGGTCATCCTCAAACAGGCAGCCCCTCTCCAGGCACTGACTCCTCAGAGTGCTGTAGTCCTGCTCGCAGAACCTGACAGCGTTCTGGTTGGTGCCGATGCCCTGGGCCCGCTCCCTGTTGCGGGCCAGTTTATCCGCCATGGACGTCATGGTGCCGAGCTGGACTGGACTGGACTGGACTAGACTGGACTTGGGGACTGCTGGGTTCTGCTGGGTGAACCGAGTGCTTTGATGGGACTCTGTGAGCGAGGTGCAGCCGGACTGCTGCCGGTCTCCTGCTTTATACCTGACACCGGAGGACCACGCAGGTAGGAGCACGGACAGGGAGGAGCCACAGGCCAACAGGTGTAGTCCCCGGAAAAAAGAAAACAGGCAACGTATCCACAAACCTCAGCAAACAGGAAGTAAGCGTCTCACCTGGAAAAGCGCACACGACCAGACACGCCCTGTGGGGCGTCCCTCGCACTGTCTGGGAAGCGTGAGGTTCGGGAGTCGGGTGGGAGCGCAGACACACACAGGGAACGCCAGGATGAATCTGTGATGATACACTGATTGTGAAAGGTGGTGGTAGTCTGTATCTGATTGCATCTGATACCACACTTCTGTTAGAAATGGTCAGAAATGCAGGGCACAAAGCTTTAAAAAAAATACATCTCTATCTATATTATATCTATCTTTAATATATCTTTTTTTATTACCACTTCATTATTTGATTGACCTATTTTAATTTTGATTCTAATTACTATTTTACTATTGTGCCTTTTATTTAGTTTTTTCCATCTTCCTTCTCTATGTTTGTGTGAACGCTGAATTTCGTATGATAAGGTGCTGCACAAATGAAGATTATCATCGTTATTATCTCTGAGCGCGCGGTGGGGGTGAGAGTTTTGCAAGGTGTGTGTGTGTGTGTGATTGAGCCGACCATGGTGAGCAGAGACAGCGGGCGTGTATTAATGGTCAAAACGTTGCAACAGCCTCCCTCAGAAATGAGGCAAGAGCCGCGCACAGACAGCGTCGTGCAGCGTTCACCTGCGGTCTCCCTCAATGTTGGCAACCATCTTAACTACATACCTTAACCTGCATACCGTACGAGATCGCAGTGCTGGCGGATCATAACAACACTTTAGTGTGGCAACTATTGATCGTGAGCGCGGATTTAACCTGCGGGATTTGCTCAATCAAATGAGGCACTTGTGTGTGTTTGACTTGAATGACTCAGGACTGTGAACTCTCGATAGTCATCTGCTGAAACCCGTATCTGTGATTTATTTCAAAACTTGTTTTGTTCCTTAATCGGTTTCTCCCTCACAGGTTCGGACTAGGAGTAAGGATGGGTCTCCAGGAAGGCATTCGCGCTGACACAGTAAGTTATGGCATGGGCTACCCAATATCAGGCATTGGTGTCAAAATAGTATACCCTTTACACTTGTTCGCTTTACAAGTAGCCTACATGCGAAATGCCTGTTTCATGTCATATTTTGTCACACCCAGGAATTTAACCGTTAATTCACAGCAGGGGATTCAGGTGACTGATACACACGTTTTATTTATTTTATTTATTTTTTATTTCATTTTGCAGGGACAATGCATATTAATGAACATTTCTGTAAATATGCCAGAGTTAGCAAAAAGTCTAGTTTACATCTGTAGTCCCTGGCCAGATGTTACAATAGGCTCCCTATAGCTTTGTTTTGTAAATCTCAAAAACTCAGTGGGAGTTCTTAGTCAAAAATGCAACATCTAAAGAGTCTTTGATACCTTGTCAGAGAATCTACATCACACCCCACAGAGCGACCTGGTATTGTGGCAAGAATGACACAGATGTTTCAGGTAAGCACCGTGGTTTAGAGATGTAGTCTTAACTACTGTTCAGTATTCCTGTGGTGTTCTTTGAGCATCATGGATGAGCGTACACAAAAGATTAACTAAAGCAAGCATCGAAATTCTCACAGGCTTTCTCCGTATTTGGTTTGAAAACAAACAAACTCGAATTGGACTTCTCCTATAAAGTATATTTACATTATTAGGTCACCTTTTTTTATTCTGTAGGCAGGATGAGACAGTTGGTCTGATGTTTGAAATCACACGAAGAGGGGCAGCGTATGTTTTCTGTGTAACTAGCTGAAAAATATCCACTGCAACTGTGTCCATCCATGTCCAAGGAATGTCCTTTCATCCTGCAGTCTATTGTGCCACACCCAGAACTGAACATAAGTGGTGTTTTGCCAGCAGAGACAAATGGAGATTGTTAAATCACAGATTACCAGAAACCCTCCAGTTCCCAACAAAAAAGGAGTGACATTTTTATTGCTCTCATATGAATGTCACACTGATCATTGATGATGTGCAGACAAATCTGAGGAGGTGAACCTAAATTGTATTTAGCGAAAGCTAGGTGTCACACATCATATGACACAACCCGGAGCGGAACAGGACAGCAGGGCACAGGGAATGGAGTTGTCGGTTTGGGAATCGGGTTTGCATTCTTTTACCCCTCAGCAGGAGAGATCAGGAGAGAGAGAGAACATGCACATGTTATATAAATAAACAAAAGACTTTAAGCCATTGACCTTACAGGTTCTGGACACATAACAATAAAATTAAATAATAAACAAAATAAAAGCCCCTTTGGCAAAACACTACACATTCACACTACACACGGACAATCACGACTTTTCAGTAGCGTATTAGTCTGTGTTTCACGGTTTTCTCTCTTGCCACGCATTCAGCTTCCATGTTCCAGGCACCTACTAAGACAGCAGAGAAGTGTTAAGCACTCAGGTAGGATTAGAAGATGTAAGACAGTTATGTGTGCTGACTGCTCTGCCAGTAGGCATGGCCACTAATTGCCCCAATTCCTCTGCCGAGACCGACGTCTTCCACACTAGGGTTGCCAGACAATTACAGACATTTTTTGCAAATACGATTTGGTACCAGTTGATTGATACATCTGCTAAACACTGCCAGTTCAGCATGGCACACTCATTGGTCACAGCTTGGGAGAAACTATGCTCTTGAGTTCCTGGTAGGTAAGCACCAAGGTTATGAATTTGAGTAATAAGTCTTGATTAATAAGAAGACAACCTGTGTGGTTTCCATACATTCATTTCACATATATTTCACATTATTTCACCAACACACAGAGAAATGTTTTATAAAGGTCCATCACTTGATCAGATTTAATGACGTGCCGAAAGAAATTAACTTAGCGTTACAAACGTGACATAAACAATTAACACTTTCTTTAAAATGATTAATTTAGCTGTCACTGAAATGCTGTTTAAATGTGTAATCAATGTTAAGGTCAAACCACAAAGACAGAGGCTTGAATGGAGCCCAAATTCCAAACTGCATAAGCCATTTCAGCCTGTTATTTTACTCTTTTTGATTTCCCAAAATACATCTTCATAATCAATTTCAGGATGGCAGTTTCAACTTGAGAAGATCAATCACTCGATAAAGAAAATGTTATTAATATTGTACACTGTCAAAAAAAGGAATTGTCACAAAACATTGCATGGAAACAATGCAAGAGAATAAATAATTTAAAGTCCTTTTTGAAGTGAGAACCTGTGTTAGAAGAAATGATAACAGTCTAGTCTAGTTTGAACTAGTTTAGCTTGCAGACAGAAAGATGCCCCTAGGGAAAAAAACTACAATTACGCAAATCACCTCCTGGTTAACTGTGGGATTATGCCTAATGACAGACTAGATAACTGTAGAGACTTTTGCAAGAGACTGTCTACCTTCACAACAACAACCTTCTCGACCTTCACAACGATGGCACCGCAACTACCATCCACTCCTTGAGCTCCGTGAGGGCGGCTGGGAAGGTCGCTGGTGTAGAGCGTCGCTAGACGGCATCTGCAACATCCGCTGTCATCAGAAGGCTCAGAGCTTCACCAAGGACCCCCCCAGCTCATGAACTGTTCTGCCTCCTACCGTCTGGCAAGCAGTATTGGAGCATCGAAGCTCACTCTTCCTGCCTCAGAGGCAGTTTCTTTCCCCAGGCTGTGCGCATGCTGAACAGCCAAAAGGCTTGAACTGACAGTGCTTAACGCACTCGCACTCACGCTCACATACACACACACATATTTATTGTATACATAACTGTTTACTGTGTGCATTTTTTGTGCTTTTTTGTACTTTTCCCTCCTTGTGTTAACAGGTACGGTTTGCAGCTGCCAACAATTATGTCTAGTACTGTATCACGACACTGATCTCTGGCACGGACTATGATTGATCTTACCACGTATTAATGCACATTTTGTAAGTCGCTCTGGATAACAGCATCTGCTAAATGCCTAAAATGTAAATGTGAAAATGTTTTGTCTTTTTTTGTCTGTGTCGCTGTGTCTTGTGCACAGTGATGTTTTGTTGTTTATGTGGGGATATGATTGTGAACAAGAAGCTCATTGTATTTTTCTTAATGTCACGTGACAAATAAAGTGAACTTGAACTTGAACTATTTCCCTTAACACATTAATATGAAATTGACATAAGAAAAGTAAGTCGTTTTGAGTGCTGGGAACTGGAGGGTTTCTGGTCATTTGTGACTTAACCATACACGCTTAACCATACACATGTGTCTTTGCTGGCAAAACACCACTTATTCTGGGTGTGGCATTCCCTCTCCAGCTCTGTTCTGTAACCTATTATTGCCTTGCTGATCCCTTCTGATGAGGCCAGGCATCCTGAACATGCCTGATCACCATCCTGCCCCCCAGTGGTGAAATCAGCTATCCACAAAAAAACCCAGAATGGCAGAATCCTTCTGGTCTCCGCTCCAAAACGCTCTGTAGGGGGTTGAGACTAGAGAGATTCTGCAGTTCTGCAATTCCAGAACGCAGGGGTAAGTAATTCCGTTCCTGGTAAGCCCGTGTGTATGTGTAAGGCCTGCTACGGGTTTCAAACCACAACCCACAACAAATGGCATATATTATATTATATTATATTATATTAACCCTCACAACAAGAAATATGATCAACCCTGCTGAGCTAAAGACCAAAGTAGCTGCGTGTGAGTGTGATGAATCATGGTTCTGTGAGATAAGTTTTTTTTTTTAAGGCTTCCTTGGTTGATTCAGCAGGTGGCGTTTCTATTCTCTGGCCCTGCTGTATGCACGTTTCTACTGCCCTCTGCTGGTGAAGTGTAAAAACAACTTATTTGAACACTGACGTTGATTGTGTCACTTGTCAAAACAATGCCTAGTTTTTTATGACGTAATCAGTGGTCATACATGCTCCCATTTCTGTGTTACCATGCTATTTTGCGTTTTACATTTTTTTAACTCAACATTTTTTTTTATCCCCTATTTTTACCACAGCCCAATCTGACCTCCAGGCCTGTACCATCGCATGATGATGATGAATCTGACCTCCAGGCCTGTACCATCGCAGTGATGCACATCAGCAGTCCTTCAAAGCAACTGCAGCCTCCCACTGCTTCTTCTCACTCTGCAGGCTGCCTGTTGAGATGTGCAGTTCCCCTGTGGGTGCAATACCACCCTGTATCACAGTGCATTAGGGGTAGTATCATAGGGCAAGACACCCAGCAACCCTGGACACATTTATAAAACAAGACTTTAAAATGTAATATATAATATGTAATTTAACAGATGCTTTTATGCAAAACAACTTACAGTAGTGAGTGCATACATTTTTCAGTATATGTGGCCCCAATGGTAATTGAACCCACAACCTAAGCGTTGTCAGTGCCATGCTCTCCCTACTGAGCCGCACAGAACCACTGTACTGTCCTCCAGATGGAAAGTCAAGTACATTACCCCATTTTACCACAAATAACACCTAACACAAGGAACCTAAAGCAACACTGTACTCTATCCTAATCTTTCAAACTCCCCAAAAACTGCTTGTGAGTAGGAATCTCAAGGTCTGTCGAGGAGACAAAACAATTTATATCACATAAGCAAATGAAAGAGGATCAGTTTTAATAGAGAATAAACTATTCCTACAGGTATAACCACAACCTAACCCATTAACAGCAGCGTAAGAACTATCAGTAGCAGAAGTCATTCAGGGAAATACTTTCAGGCAAGCAACAATGTGTTTGACATGAATAGAAATATGTTATGTGTATTTAAAGGTTTGGGAAATGTGGTCAATGTAATTTCTGATTTAGATTTGAAGACCTCCTGCTCAACAAGTTTCACAAATTGTTCTTTTTTCAAGTACAAATCCTTGGATCATTTGAATAACACGGGTCATTTGAATATACCAATGAACCTTTGTCTACATATTGAATGTACCCTCCCATCCTAAAGGTGTGCACCCACACATTTGTGGCCATTTGTACTTCTCAGTCCTATATTTTCCCTAAAGCTGATTTCCTGGATAAGAAAGCTATTGTTTTTCCACATTTGAACATATGTAATTGGTTAGAAAAGTAAAGGTTAGTTAACCATGTGAAAAGCCATGTAAAATAGCCTTAACGTAGTCTAAGATTTACAGTTAATTTTGAAAACATAGCTGGGCTATATTTCCACAGAATGTGATGTCGTGGAATAAGAAAGCTATTAATTTGTATTAATAATTTTAGTATATTGAAAGCAGGTGCTTCCGCACAGTCATAGTTCCTGAGTTAATTAAGAAATTTACATCCCACGAGCTGTGGATCAAGATTCAGAAGTATCTGGTAAGAAAACCAACAGAATATATATTTCGCCATGTCATTGGGTATACAGTATGTAATATCATTGTGCTAGATGAACTTTTTGTAATGGTACTTGTGTCTAATATACCGGAACCAGTTTCCATGATGGGTCTGGCATTGTTTTTTCCTGCAGGAAATATTCAAGAGGCACGACTCTGGCCCCATGAGCTCCCATGAGATGAGAGGTGCTCTTTCACAAGCAGATAACCATTATATATGTACAAATAACTGCCAAAATAAAGGAAACGCTTGAGTAAATGAAAGCATAGCAGGTGCTTCCACACAGGTGTAGTTCCGGAGTTAATTAATGTGTAAAATTGGGCAAGCCCAGTTACCCATTATTTTGGTTACCATGTCTGGAAGAAGAGATCTCAGTGACTTTGACAGAGAAGTGATTGTTGGGGCACGTTTGGCAGGAGCTTTAGTGACACAGACTGCTCAAGTTGTTGATCTTTCATGAGGATCAGTGGATCATTTTAAAAAAGTGATGCACAGCCAGGGAAAAAAAAGGTAATATGGTCAAATGAGTCATCCTTCAATCTGTTCTCAACAAGTGGATGAGTGCATGGAATGTGGTGGATGCCAAAAGAAACCTACAGCCCAAATTCTTGTTTCCATGATGAAGGGTTCTGGCAGCTCTGTTATGGTGTGGGGTGTATTTTCTTGACATGGTCTAGATCCAATCAACCCCTTAGAGGCAAGGCAAACGCTAATAAATTCAAAGCCATTCTGAGTGATTGCTTTCATCCTGTGTTGAAGCATTTATATCCTGATGGGAGTGGTCTCTTCTAAGATGACAATGCCCCCATCCACAGGGCACGAGTAGTCACTGAATGATTTGATGAGCATAAAAACAATGTCACCAGATTTCAACCCAGTTAACACTTATGTAGATTCTGGAGCAGTGCCTGAGACAGCGTTTTCCACCACCATCAACAAAACACCAAATGATAAAACTTCCCTTGGAATAATGATAATAATAATAATCATGCATTTTATTTAATTGGTGCCTATCTGGACACCTAGTGTCACCTTACATAAAAGTAAGTAACACAGGAATCAAGGTAAGAAAAATACAAATAAATAAAAGGTAAAAGAAAGAAAAAATGGTGTTGCTTCCCTCCAATAGAGTTCCAGACTCTTGGAGAATGCACACTTGCCACATTGTATTTATAACATGATTCTGAGTAACTTGGTCTCAAAACAAGTATCTCAGGAAAAAACACACACAATTGTCAGCTGCTATCAAGTTTGCAAAGAGATTTTTTAGTTCTGCAAAGAGATTTTTTAAACAATAAAAAAAAAAGTAGATTTTAAAAAACAATTCTAAGCCTATTCTTTGCCAACGACGGTCCCTTTTATATATATACTTTATGAATGTAAATTAATTTACGGACCGAGAACGTGGATCACCCATTCCCTACCTTTATATCCCTAAAAAACGTGCCCTGGCTTGCTGACAAGCCACGCCTGAAATTGCATGGGCGGAGGAAGAATGTAACTTTTCCCAGAGCAAAAAACTCTCCATTCTTGCCACAGAACTGCGTGCCAAGCGCAGCGTGGCAGAAAGCACCAAACAGACATGTCTGGGGTGGCATCTACGCTGGCCAAAAAGCGGGCATTGGCCGCGGGCTTCGGCACCAACGCAAATTCCGTGAAATACCTGAACCAGGATTTTGAGGCGCTGAGGGGCCAGTGTCTCAGCCGAGGGGCACTGTTTTCGGATCCTACTTTTCCAGCTGCACCAGAATCTTTGGGCTTCAATGAACTTGGACCGCGCTCGTCGAAAACCAGAGGTGTTCAGTGGAAAAGACCCGGAGTAAGTCCCAATTCTCACCAATAGCGGCTTAAAGATTATTCATTGTTTATAACTTTTTACAAACATGCGTAAAAAGTTCCCATTAAGATGAATATACGTGCCGTAAGGAAACGTAACTTTGTGTAAACATTACACGTAGAATGAAAACATGCTCTAAGTAAAACGTTTTGTAAAGTGGAGAAACTGCTGCATTAATGTCTTTTTAAGCATGATTGCTTGCAGGACAAACGCGATGCATTGTTGTTTACAGATGGGCGTGGCAGTCGAAACAATTCCTTGTTTAGTGTTCTGAATACAGATGCTCGCCATCTGGTGTGTCATATTTTCCACAACTCGACCTGAGAGCTGAGAGTCCTTAAAATATGCACATTTCCTATGAAACAGTACAATGACACATCTTTACCGTTTTGCCCAGGGGCAGAAACTGACTTTCGTTATCTTTAACTCCTAGCGACAAATGTGCAAGTTCTTAATTTGTGTGTGGGGAAAACAGCCCATGTTTATACAATTAAAAAGCGGGTTAAAAAGTGTCCTGCCGTGACGTGTTCTTCCGAAATACAGAAAAAAGTTAAGAAACACACTCCTGTATGACCTGCTTGTATTTCGTGTTTGTCAGAGATGAATCCCCCTCCAATAACATGTTCTTGCACACATTCTGTTTGAAGATGGGAGGAATTAATTTTCAAAAAACTGGTTTCTGTTCTGGCTTCTGTTAACCACAAACAACTTTTCTTTTCCAAGGAATTGGCCTCAGGTCCCGAGTTCATTGTTGGTGGAGCGACCAGGACTGACATCTGCCAAGGAGCCCTGGGTGAGCTGGTTGAATAAAAACTTTATTTATTTAAATAAAAAACAACAACCATTGGGGAATATCGCCTCGCTGAGCATAGGTGTCTAAATCTACTTCTGAAGGAACACCAGTTTGGGTCATGCATGGTTTACTGCAGTGTAACAGTGTAACTGTAAATAGACAATTAACTACTTGGGCCAATTAAGCCTGGGTAGTTGGCTGGAACAAACCTGGGCATACACACTGCTTTCCTAGTTACTGTGTGTGCATGTTCCCGCACGTGCCCAGGGCTTTTCCTTCTGTTGGGAATGACACCCAAATGACACACTACTGGGAAGTGACTTATAGTTTGAAAATCTGTTTTATAATCTTATTTCCTGATTTGATGTTGCGGAGGACGATGGCAATTTTTGCACAGAAAATGCTAAAACGCTTTAGTAAAATGTTCAATAAAAACAGTCAGTAAGACATCAATGCAGTACAGCATTGATATTGATGTCTGATTTGCAGCTGATATGAGTAAATTGTAACTCTCCGAGCTCACTCTCTCATTTTTGATGATGCATCATAGCAGGCTTTGTGAGTTCAGGGCGTTTCCTGCACTGCTGATTGGGCAGCCACAGGCAGGCTGTTTGCTTTTCGTCTCGTTAGCGCCGTGTCTAGTACAGGTGCTCAAACTGAGCGGAAGTTGTTGTCATGGATGCTGGCTGTTTGCTATATGACATTAAATTTCTTTCTACAGCACTGCCTCCAAAATACTATGTGGATTGCCATATGCCATCTGCTGTGTCATAAGCTGTACAGCTCAACTTCACTGCTGTGTGTACTTAAATTATATGTGTTACCTGTTAAACAATACAATCGCTTATCTTTACTGTTTTTGGCCAAAATAACTGGCTTGCTTTCCTTGTCTCCTAGCTACTACTGTGTTTTTAGTCTTACTAGGAATGGCTCTTGGCCATTCTAGTGCAGCCTGGTGCAGGTGTGCAAGCAGAGGGGAAGTCGTTGTCATGCACGTTGCTGGTTCTCATGTAGCGGAGCTCCGAGACGTGAGTTAAGCACACGAGCGTCCGCTACAGAGTGTGACGTCACCCCTTGAGAAGCAACAAGAGTGTGATTGGTCCCCGGAGCTGGGGACTCGGGTCTTTATCTCAGTGGGCTAATCGTGTCTCTTGTTGTGTTGGGGGCCTCGGTCCGAGACTGCTGCAGGCAGAAGTAACTCCGTTGCACTTAAACTTGTCTACAAAGCTGCCTCCAAACTGCTAAGAGAGCTGTGTGTTTGCGGAGGGCAGCTGGACTTGCCCCAGCACGGATGAGTAACTGCGGAAACGGTGCAGTTGGGGCACAGATTGACAGGAAGGGAGGAGGAAAGGCCTGTCAGCCTGTGGCAGAGGCTGGACAGTGGGGGAAGCTGGGCAGCATAGGACGCACAGTGGAATTCACACACCCCCAGCACAGAAAACTGTGACTGTTCCACAGAGACTGTGTGCTATGATGTCATTATGATGATCAATAATAATAGTAATAATGATAATAATACAAATAATAATAACAATAGCAATAGTAATAATAATAAAATATTAAGACTGCCAGTTCATAATGTCTTTCACCTAAACCTGAACAGTGGCATGCCAAATGGTGGCTGCATTTATTTATTTGTTTATTTGTCTTGAAAATAGCAAAAAAGCATTGTTACAATGTAAAAAAAACTAACATCCAAGCTACAAGCTCCGATAGCGCACCCATATTGGCTGGTCCTTTACGAGTGAGCTGCCTATCACGGTCGCGGTTTGAAACCCGACTGTACCAGACCACCCCTAGCGGGGAGCCCTCGGAGGTGGTGTTTGGCTGTCCGCCCCAGGGGGAGGCGGGGAGAGAGAGCTGGCACTAGCTCACTGAGGAGCGGTGAGACGACCTCGTAAACAGGGTTAGGCCAGTTCAGTCTCGGAGGAGACGAATATTGCCTCGAGGTGTTAGATCGTCCCGCAGTGTTAGCTCGGCGGGCGGCGAGTTCGTGGGGGAGGGTAAATTGAAAAAGAGATCGAGTATAATTGACTACCAAATTGGGAGAAAAACGGGGGAAAAATCCTCCCCCCCCCAAAAAAAAACCAAGCATCAGATGCATTGTATTAAGTATTTTTAGCTGAGCAGGCTGAGCAGGAAGTCCTGACTGCTCCCATGTGAATGTATGTGCTATACTCACTTCCCTGGAAATTGTTGCAATCCAATGTAATAAAAAGGAAGTTGACAACTTGATGGCCTATATTTTTTGACACGCTTATTGGTTGCGAATCAGGAAATGTATACTTTGTCCATGAAAATACTATTCCAACGATAGAAATCTGGGAGCATGTATACTGTATATATATTTTGAAGACCTTTTGAAGAACACAGTGGTTGTGCTTTCAGTAAGAGACGTGCTAATCACGCTGTACACGTGGAGCTGTAAGGTCAGACTGAGGCCCTGCAGGAGAACTAAAGGAAATGTGATCCAAACAACGGACCCACTAATTTACCCCAAAAATGTGTTTTGCACAATTTCTGGCCGTTTATTTATTTAAAGTGCTCAGTTTTAAATCAAATACGTGTTGTGCCAAAAGTCTTGGCCCATATATTTAGTTACAGACCTCTTTGTTAAACAAGATGGTTTCCCATGGCACGGGTACTCTCTGTCATCATAATAAGGTGTGTTTCAGAATCCTAAATTCCATTTCTGTTGAAAATTAAAATCAGCCACTGCCAGCCTGTTAGCTGTGATGGTGGAAGTTCACTCCCCACAACTTTATGTGAAGGACTTTATGTTCAATTATTGCTTAGTTTTTTCCCTGGTGGTTCTGTGTGGCTCAGTAGGTAGAGCATGGTGTTGGCAACGCTTCGGTTGTGGGTTCAATTCCCATTGGGACCACATATACTGAAAATGTATGCATTCACTACTGTAAGTTGCTTTGGATAAAAGCATCTGCTAAATGGCATATATTATATTATATAGTCCCTCCACCCACTGAAGCTGCCATTCAGCATGTTGAGAGATTCAAAACTCTCAGTGTATTATGTGAACATGACTTCCCCAGATTTTGTAATGACCCTAGACTTCACTGATGAAACGGTCGTGAAAGTGGCTGAAATCACATGGAGGGTTAGATGAAAGGGCACTCTGTGCCTACAGAGAGCCTGAGGAAGGCACAGTTTCCTGGGGGGTGGGGCAGGGAAGCACACAGATTGGGAGATCTGACTTTGGCCGTGTGTTTATTCCACCGAAGGTGGGGTCAGTTATAATCTTGGATAACTTCCAGGCTTAGTCATGAGAGTCAGGCTTTTTCAGCTCGTTTTAATTCCCCTGCCCTTCATGTCAAGGATACCACAACTACCACATATATTTAGCCTTTTCCTGATGTTCCTTTTTTTCCCCTTTTCTTTGGTTTGCTCCCTTCCCTCTGGAGAGCGTAAAAATATTGTTTTCTCAACGCTGGAACGATTAACCTGTGAGGCATAGTTCACACACATTTTTCAAACACCTTCTTTTCCATGTTCTCCCAGGTGACTGCTGGCTCCTGGCTGCCATTGCCTCTTTGACCCTCAATGAAGACGTTCTGGCCAGAGTTGTCCCCAGTGGACAAGGGTTTGGGGACAACTATGCTGGCATCTTTCACTTCCAGGTAAAAATAAGAGGAGGTCTGCTTTAAGGGTTCCAGGCATGTACGCTTGTTCTGTTGTAGTCTGGAAGTAAACAAACATGTTGCATAGAAAAGAAATGTGTGTGGTAATGAACAGTTGCCTTTCATGAAAAAAACATATAGCTATACACACGTCTTTCTTTCTTGTTACATTACTTTATTTCTGTTTTAAACTGAAGGAGTGGCTTTAAGGTTGCGGGTTCATTTTCAATCAACATCGCCCTCCATTTACAATTAGTCCCAGCCCTGTGGTGTGTGGATGAGCAGAGTTTACGGCCGGTGAGATCTGATTGAATTCCACAGATATCCATGACTCATATAAAAATAATCTCTCACGCTAGTATGACACATGCAGCGCTGCAAGTGTCCTTGCTCTGGGTCCCCCGATGCCTCATTGTTTTTGGAGGTGGGGTGGTAGGAAATTTCGGTTCATAATAGGAAGTGAGGCGTTGTCAGAATGTCGGAAAATTAGTGATCCAAAAGGGGTCTGATTTGATGTGAACTGCGGTCTACTCTGATCTACTTGTTTACGCCGTCGTGGGGATTTATTTTAAGCGAGTACAATGAGAAATTGATTCTCATTACCTTCACAGCTGTAATTGTTGGCGAGCTTGCTTAATCTTCCAGTTTTTTTCATTTTAATTTTGTTTCAGATTTTATCCCATTTTTCTTGCAATTTGGTAGCCAATTACACCCGCTATTTTTCAGGTCAATCCCTCCCTCATAGTTTGCTACCATAGCCCTGTGACCGGTAGTGACAAAGGCGAAGTATCGTCTCCTCCGAGACGGCACTCGTCAGGCTGTTGACCGTAACTCCGGCACCACAGAGCCACTCCTGTGCGCAGCGAATGCCTTGTCGGCTTCCCTCCCCCTTCCCTGGGGCGGACAGACAATTGCCGCCCCCAGTGGTACTCCCGGCCAGAGCTGACTATGGCGTGGCCGGGGAAATCAAACCCTGGTCGCAGTGGCCAGCGTCGGACGTTGAAACCACTAGACCACGCGGGAGGCCTAATCTTCCAATTTTAGGTTGGTTACTCTCCCAACATTGAAGTAAAGAAAACAGTTAGAAAGAAAGATAGTTCCTACTGATTTTCTAATGACTTTTTAAATGTCCCAATGGAGTACAACCAGATTTGAGGTTTTACATTGCTTGAGAAGAGCTGGCTAATTTCAAAATGAATATTTGTGGCGGCACAAGTGGGGAAGAGGAATCTGTTTACAGTGACCGTATTTCACATGATAGCGAGAATGTGCTGGAATGTGCTGTATTTTATTTGGCTTATGTTCCACATTCACCCAGTTCTGGCAGTTTGGAGAGTGGGTGGACGTGGTCATAGATGACAGGCTGCCCACCAAAGATGGAGAGCTGCTGTTTGTCCACTCGGCCGAGGGCTCAGAGTTCTGGAGCGCCCTGCTGGAGAAGGCCTACGCCAAGTGAGTAGGCCTCAGCGGCCCTCAGTGTGTTAGACATCGAGACATATTGTAAGAGTATCCTAAAGCAGGTGGTGCATTTCTCTAGAATTCCCCATAACCAGTACTACCCTAATTCCATAAGAACCAATGCCTGAATTCCATAACAATCGCTTCTCAAATTCCATAACAATCTTTTCCCCAACTTTCAGAACAATCGCTTCCCAAAATTCTGTAACAATTGCTTCCCCAAATTCCATAACAATCACCACCACAAATTCCCCAAACTCACTCACTCGAACATGTTTTTCTGAATACACCATTTAAAAATGACCAGCATTCTCCAATTGAATGCATTTACATTACATTACATTACATTACAGGTATTTAGCAGATGCTCTTATCCAGAACGACTTACAGTTTACATTTCTTTCCAATCCATTTATACAGTTGGATATTAACTGAAGCAATTCAGGTTAAGTACCTTGCTCTAGGTACTTGCAATTTCACCAGTTCTGGGTGGCACACTTTTACTGCTTGCTTGCCTGATATTTGCTTGCCTGTAATTCTGATTATAATATGTCACCGGAGAATGTGCTCTTTCCTCTGGAGTTACTCCTTGAAGCCCTATTGTATCTAACAGGTTTTTCAGCCGTGAACATTGTTTGTTCAGATAGGACATAATGAGTCAGCAGCGTTTCCTGCACTGGGACCGTATCAGCACACGCAAATCTTTAGCCCGAGGCCTGCTCATTTCTCCTCCAGAGTGAACGGGTGCTATGAAGCCCTGTCTGGAGGATCCACCACCGAGGGGTTCGAGGACTTCACCGGGGGGATAGCGGAGAACTATGAGCTGAGGAAGGCCCCGTCCAACATGTTCCAGATCATCAGGAAGGCCCTGGAGTCAGGAGCCCTGCTGGGCTGCTCCATTGACGTACGACGCCCTTATCGACTTATCATCTGTGCAATCGATCGCAAAATTGTTTCTGAATCAACAATGGCACTTTGGCCCCTTTTTTCTCCTTGGTTTAGTTTAATTGTGGGGGTGGCCAGGGCTGTGTTTGGGGGAGGTGTAGTGGGCATTGTTCATGTATTTAAATGTGTCAAGAAAAATGTCCTAAAAATAATTTCACAAGATTCAACAATGCTAAATTACTGTGCAGTATTTAGCAAGATTTAATGTGAATACATAAGTATGTAGTTTCAGTCCACCCATAATAGCATTATGAGAATCTCTGTCATTTAAAAAGCAAAGTTTTATGTATAGGTATGACCAGATATGATTGAGATGGCTCACATCAGTCACTTCAGCTTGTTTGGAGGTAGCAGTAGCAGCAAGAATGGTTTTAAATATGCAGGAACTTTGGAACATTGTAATGTATGTTACATTTATGTTAAATAAATGCATACGAGTGTATGAGCTGTACTGGTTTCCCGGAATGCTTTGCAGTGATGGCTTTGTTTGTCTCTGTCTGTCCAGATTACGAGTGCTGCAGATTCTGAGGCCATTACCCATCAGAAGCTGGTGAAAGGACATGCCTACTCTCTGACAGGGGCCGTGGAGGTAGGGCATCACTGTGCTCTCCCTATAGGGCACCTCTCTGCTCTCCCTATAGGGCACCTCTCTGCTCTCCCTATAGGGCACCTCTGTGCAATCCCTTTAGGGCATCACTGTGCTCTCCCTATAGGGAACCTCTCTGCTCTCCCTACAGGGCACCTCCGTGCAATCCCTTTAGGGCATCACTGTGTACTCCCATTGGGCATCCAGGGCTGTTCTCTAAAAACGTGATCTGTAGTTTACCTCAGTTCTCATTTATTTCTTGTGTAATTCGAGCTTGAAAGTCATTTACATTTTCTGTCTTTCAGTTTTTCTAAAATTAACCTCAGAAATAATTGGATGGAATTAGGTGTACCAAGCACACGGCAAATAAATTACATTACATTACATTACATTACAGGCATTTGGCAGACGCTCTTATCCAGAGCGACGTACAACAAAGTGTTAACCGTAGTCAAGAACAGTTTAGCTGAAAGCCACCCTAGCGGGAAGTACAGTTCCTAGGTGCTAGGAGCAACCACATAGTTAAACTAGGACCCTGTAGGTAAATCTGTAGCCACAATTCAAAGGTAGCAATAAAGCAATCAGTGCGGAAAATGGCCATGAAAGGTCTTGTTACTGTCTCAGGTGGGCTACCGCGGACGCCGGGAGAAACTGGTGAGAGTGCGGAATCCCTGGGGTCAGGTGGAGTGGACAGGGGCCTGGAGTGACAGGTATGTTAGAGTTACAGGTGTATCACGGAGAACTTAGCAAACAACAGTGCGGTTTCACGTAACTTATTTTTGCAACAATTAAAGGCTGTAGCTGCACTATATAAGAATAGATTTGCAAGTGTCTGTCTGTCATGTAAATTTGACATTTTTTAAGCAAATGTATCCAGTTGTGCATACCTCTCCCAATGCTGCATTTGAATATGGCTAAGCTCTGTGCAATGCAGTTTACTTCTTTCTATGGGTTCTGTGCCTCTGTAGCTCCTCTGAGTGGAACTCTGTTGATCAATCGGAGCGTGACAATGTCAGGGCGGATGATGGAGAGTTCTGGTAAGAAGGTTTTTCATTGAGACCTATTATTTAATCATCGAATAAAATGTGTATATTAAAATAGGTTTTAAAGTACTGTGCCATGTGTTCAATAAAAAAAATAGCTCACAAAAAATATACCTCATCTAAACACTTTTATATATGTTTACAATTTACAGCAAGATTTCCTATTGTTAGATGGTGTTTTTCAAACCCACAGAACTTGGAACGAATAACATTTACACGCCATTAGTTAATGGTAATAATAACGAGTGACAAATCTCAAACTTTGCACTTTTGCACCTCAGTCGGTCGCCAATGTAATCGTCTGTCTTTGTCAGGATGTCGTTCACAGATTTCATGAGGCATTACTCTCGTCTGGAGATCTGCACTCTGACTCCGGACACACTGGCCAGTGACTCCTACAAGCACTGGAGCGTGTACAAGTATGACGGCAGCTGGAGGAAAGGCTCCACTGCGGGGGGCTGCAGGAACAACCCCTGTGAGAACAACTCTTTGCTATACCCAAATCACCCAATGATGACATCACTGTCTAGTGGATTATTCAAGAACACATGACCCAATTATGACATCACTGTCTAGTGGATTATTCAGGATCACATTACCCAATTATGACATCACTCTCTAGTGGATTATTCAGGAACACATGACCCAATTATGACATCAGTCGCTAGTGCACTGCTCAAGACCAGACCGCCCAATAATTACAGCACTCATTAGTGCCCTACTGAGGACCACACCACTCAATTATGACATCACTTAAGTGAACCACTCAGCATCACACCAGTTACCACAGCAACAGGCAGTACCACATAAATCAGTGCTACACCACTTAGTGCTACATCACTCAGAACTAAAATAACCAGTACAATACACTTCTCTGTGCCAGACCACTCAGTACCACAGAATCCAGTACCACTCCCACCCAATACCACACCACCCAGTACTACACATTGCACAAAACTACACCACTAATAATAATCGTAATAATATATAATATATGCCATTTGGCAGACGCTTTTATCCAAAGCTACTTACAGTAGTGAATGCATAGATTCTTCAGTATATCTGCTCCCAATGGGAATCGAACCCACAGGCTAAGCATTGTCAGCGTCAAGCTCTACCTACTGAGCCACACAGAACCACGGAGCCACTTAGCACCACTAAGTAATGAACACACTGCCCTGTGTGTGGAATGATCTCAAAACACCACACACCAACCAGAGCGCAGCTCCAGAACAGTCACGAGCAGATCTGTTCTTATGTATTCAAAATGTCCTCTTCTTCCTCCACCACTGACCTTCTCAGTGATCCTGGCCAATCAAGTGGGCCTTGTGACATGACGGACATCGTGTGGTCTTTGCTTCCCCGGCAAACTCATAAGGGCGCTTTGAATGCGTTTCCACAGCACGGTCTTTGTGTCAGATGTGCACAGACTGGCTGGGGCTGCTGGGAATGGCGTGTGAAGGTTGAGCGTTGAGCGTTCTCAGATATCAGTCCAGACAGACTTGAGTAAGCAGCCAGTCCCACGGCAGTTTACTCTCACAACTTGTTGCACAACAAAGAGCTCTTGGTTTACCCCAACAGACATTCTGTTGATTAATTCAAGATGGGAGGGAAGGGGGTTGTTGTGTCAGCTGATTATGTATTTACTATGCAGTTATGTACTGCCTATTTTTTTTAATGTGTACAGGCATAGTGCTGCATGTGTATCTACTGCTGTGTCTATCTATTCATCCTTCTGTGTTTTAGCGTCTATCATTGATATCACTCTAAAAACAATCTAAAATAATCTAAGGCCAATCTATAATTGATATTTTATTGATGTGTAACATTCACTTTCCTGAACTCCACAGGCAGCCTTTCAAGTGGCAGCCTGCACCTGATACCTTAAACACAATAGAACATTTATTGCACAAACTCTGCTTAATGCACTGTTGCTGTGTCCATGCCATGTCCTCCAAGCTGGCTGTATCAGCCCACTCCTTACACTGGACAGCAGTGTAGTATAGTGGTCAGGGAACTGGGCTTGCAACTCAGAGGTTGCTGGTGTGATTTCCAGGTGGGACATTGCCGTTGCACCCTTGAGCTAAAGGTACTTGACCTGAATTGCTTCAGTAAAATATTCAGCTGTATAATTGGATTATATGTAAAGAAATATAAACTGTGTAAGTCGCGCTGGATAAGAGCGCCTGCTAAATGCCTAAAATGTAAATGTATATTCGCAGTCAGCTGGTTGAGAGTTGCTCGTCTGTTGTGCCTTGCATCTCAAACTGATGCACGGACATCACGGCAGAGGAATATGGCCTTTCGACACAGTTTCCCCCAGTTGATGATGTCTTTAACCTCAGACGTCCATGCCAACATCACCTTAGCCACCGTTCCCCCGTGAAACATCAGGAAGTTGAGCAGTCTTGAACCTCCTGTCAAACGTGCCCCAATAATCACCCTTCTTTCAAAGTCACTGAGCTCTTCTAGCCATGGTAGCCAAAATAATGGGCAACTGGGCCTGCCCAATTTTACACATGACCCTAAGCATGATGGGACGTTAATTGCTTAATTAACTCAGGACTCACCTGTGTGGAAGCACCTGCTACACCTATATAGTGGGCAGCTGGGCCTGCCTAGTCAAACATAAAATGCAGTATATAAACAGCTGCCCTGGATGGCACCTGAAAGTGTTCATGAAAGCGTTGAGTTTTCAACATGGCCCTTGCCCCCTTACAGACAGCTTCTGGATGAACCCCCAGTTCAAGATCACGCTGGAGGAGGAGGACGATGACCCGGATGATAACGATGTGGGCTGCAGCTTCCTGGTGGGCCTGATCCAGAAGAACCGGCGCCGGCTGAGGAAGCTGGGTGAGGACATGCACACCATCGGCTTCGCCATCTACGAGGTGAGGACACGAGGCGCCAGGGGAACAAGATGTCCCCCAACCCTGGCCACCCACACACACACACACACACACACTCCAGCAAACCAATACCTATTTTAAAGATTTAACTCTTTTGATGCAGGTAAATTATGAAAACCCTCCTGTAGATCCCTGGGAATTTTCAATGAAACATGTTACTAAACCAAAACATCACAATCATACGAAAGAAGAATGTTGTTCTGTATATTGGTGAAAATAGTCTTTCTTTTAGAATTGTCAGTAATCAGTAGGAATTTTACTAGTGCCTAAAGGGTTAAAGCATTTAACCCAGGTCTGACCATCAGCAGAGATTTTAAATAATAGTAGAGATGGTCCACTCAACGATACTGGGTTAGGAAGATCGCTTACTGGATTGACTATGAATCGCGTGCGGTGACCACAAATTGTAGTCAGATCGTAGTTCAACTGTGAATTTGCTGCACGTGCGTTAAAACAGATTGCGTATCTCAACGTATGAAAGATCCATCCTCTACAAACTGAGCAGCATGTTTATTCAAGCTTCGTTTTAGCATCGTTGCTGCTGGTTCTTACAATGTCTGTGCAAGTTCTAAATGAATATTAATTAACTTCATAAATATGCACACGGAAACACCACGTTATAATGGGGGTGAAACGATCATATGAAACGATTTCTCCAAATCATCAAGTTAAGCCTTTTCAGCAAAATATTTTCAGAACCGAATAGCCATTATAAAACAACCTTTCAAACAAATAAGTCCCCTTCAGGCTGTGAGCAAATGGCTTGTGAAAAGTTTTGGGGGAAATCTAATTGATTCCCATTCAAAAAGAGAGTCTTCCTTCCAGCGCATATTTCTGTAGTTCTTGTGGAAAGGTTTTCAGCGGGAGTGGACACTCTCATTCCACCTTACCAGTACTGGCTTGAGAAACGGACAGGCAAGTTTCAGCAGGCATTGGGCCTCAGGGTCAGATACGTGACCTGAGTTTCACCATCAGGTATAGCTTTGGCACCAGTTGTGTGTGAAAGTCAGGTCACCCCAAATAAGGATATTCACTAAAGCTAATAGATAATCAATCCAATCGCAAATTTCTCGCACATTTCGGATAGCATGGCAATAGTTAGCTAAGTAACAGTGTATATTGTATGGTCATAGTTGTGTTTGAAACAGCTGTAATAGTTTTCATTGGTGCATTAATCAGGAGAAATTTGTGTTTTGGTTTCGTTTCAGGTTCCATCACAGGTGAGAGATGTTCCAGACCAGAGAGACAGCTCTGCTCACACTGGGTTTCAGGATTCTGGAGTCACCTGAAGTCAAACGGGCTTCATAGAGTTTCACTGCGTAGCTTTCACTGTTACTTTTTCTTAAGCTCCTTTAGATGTAATTCATTTTGCAGAGACAATTTCAACACTTCATCGTTTGCAAATTGTTTTGGACAACATCAGCTCCATTTTGTGATACAACAGTATGTTTTATATATATATATATATATATATATAGATATATATATTAAAATCTTAAATATCTTAAATATATCAATTGGAAATAACTCTTGGTTTGTTGTGTGCTAAAGCTTATGTTCATATTGTTATGAGGACATCTATTTTGGTCATCTCGAGTAGGGGGAAACACTTTCCCGATTTCTTGGAAAGACGGAGCTAATCGGCAGTATGATGTTTTAACCATGTTGCCAAGGTGACAAAACCATTTCAGTCTGTAGCAAGTAAAGCAAAGGTACACAACTCCAGTCCCAGAGGACCAGTGCTTATGCTGGTTTTTGTTCCAACCAATTATTCCAGCTTCAGTTTATAAACAGCTGTACTGTATACACCAGTGCTGGTTCACTACCATATCGGACCACAGTAAAACATTTTCACAAAGGATATATGTGAAGCTGTAGCATGTGACATAATCACAAATGTCAGATCAAATAAATAATTGGGCTAATTACATAATTAAGAGCTGAAGTTGGGATGAAATCCTGAAAGGGATCGGCCCTCGTTTTGCACCCCTGAAGTAAGGGATTTATTTGCTGAAGGGGCAGACTAGTGTCTTGTCCTTAGTGTCTTAGTCATGCCTGCTGCTTCACCCCGATACGCTCTTTCTCCTGTCAGTTTCATGGACAGAGGGAGGTCCACCTGGACAAGAACTACTTCCTGACACACGCACAGAAGGCCCGGTCAGAGACCTTCGTGAACCTGCGTGAGGTCAGCACGCGCTTCAAACTGCCCCCCGGGGAGTACCTCATCGTCCCCTCCACCTTCGAGCCGCACAAGGACGGGGACTTCTGCCTGCGAGTGTTCTCCGAGAAACAGACCGAAACACAGTAAGGCCCGTTTCCCGTTAGAATCCAGTGGAAATACCCTCGCTTTACCCTTTTACTTCATTATTTTAAAGTTCATGTTTTTTTTGCACAAGAAGCACAGAAATTAAATCATCTTTTCATTGAACAGTGGAAAGCCAGCAGCCATACCAGCCTGTACCCTTCTCATGTCAAACCTAAGCGGGGTTAGGCTTGGCTAGTACTTACGTAGTTTTATGTGCCATTTTTATGTGCCATTTAGCAGACGCTTTTACCCAAAGCGACTTACAGTTGTGAATGCATACATTTTACATTTTTTCAGTATATGTGGTCTCAATGGGAATCGAACCTACAACCTAAGCTCTACCTACTGGGCGACACAGAACCAGTTAGTTAGGATGGGAGACCTGGGAAAACGTAAGTTCCTACTGGAAGAGGTGTGGTGAGCCAGTAGGGGGAACTCTTTCCTCTGAACCAAATAAAAATAACAATAAAGCCCTATCTTCCATTAGAGTGATGGAGGCACTATGCTGTACTCTCTCTCTCTGGTTATTAAAGATCCCACTTTTCAGAAGAGTAGGGTCAAATGAACCCCAGTGGTTAAATTCTCACAAAACTGGCTCTCTACATCTGGCCATCTAATCCTTCCACTACATCTCATTGGCTATACAGTCCATACCCAGTTTGATTCCCCAGGTCGTCATAGCAAATAAGAACTGAGTTCTCAGTTGACCTGGGTAAATGGCAGGTAAAAACACAATGTTCTAATGTGTATTTTCCCCCCGTAGTCTGCAGAGTAAGAACTGAAAAGAGAGCCTTTTGCCATGTTAGTACTTAGAGCAGTGGACGAACACCACTCTGACTGTGTATCTGTTACCAACAGCATTTGAGCATTCATTTCTCCTCCCCGTTTGAAACGATTTCACAAAAATACCACAGAAATGCGCTGGTTTTTTAAAAATACGCTTCATGCCCCCTTTTTTTTACTTCCTCTTAAAGATACAGTACCCACAGGATGCGATCTCAGAATTTAATAACAGGTTTGTAACATACATTTTAATTTGCCTCCTTCAGGCCCTGTGACGACCCTGTGGAAGCAGAACTGGAAGATGTGAGTGAAAACTATTTACATCAAACTCTGTATGATGTCATTCTTTGTGATTTGTGCATGTGGTAAATGTCTGTTTTTATTTTTATTTCTAAATTCAGGATACAGTATCTGAGGATGAGGTGGAGGCGGGATTTAGAGGGCTGTTTGTGAAACTTGCCGGAAAGGTAAGTGTTTTAAAAAAGAACATTGTGAAAAAGTGATTTCGTTTTTTTAAAGAAACAGTTAAAAAAAAAACTGTATTGTGAATATATGTGAAATAATACACTATCGCCAGGGACAATGTATGTAGGAGTTACCTAGTATTTAATATTATATATAATATAGTTCATATAGTTACCTATTATGTAATATTTTAAAGCAAAAGTTAAGTCTTAATCTGTTATGGGAATGTGTTAACTTGCAGAACCTGCCAATTGAATTTGTTGTTTTAATGTCTATATTTGTCTGTTAAATTAATCCACGAAAGGGCCAAAGTGCTTTTGCTTACTTAATTGTAACTGTTTCTTGTTTTGTATTCACAGGACATGGAAATATCTGCAACAGAGCTGAGAACCATCTTTAATAAAATCGTCTCCAAACGTGAGTCTTTTTCTTCCTGTGTGTCTCGGTAGTCCATCTTGGTAGCAGTGCAAGATCAGTGTCAGTGCCATCCCAACGATGGTTAATGGTGCTGAATGTGTTACAGGTTCTGACATAAAGACAGACGGATTCAGTCTTGACACCTCCAGGATCATGGTCAATCTCATGGACGTATCCTTCCTGTGGGCAACTGCGGAGTGTTTGATTGTTCTCTCAGCCAACTGCTTTACTTTGTCAGCTGTTTTATAGGTATGAGGCAAAATATATAATGTATACTGTATGTATGTATATCATTTTGTATATAGTATATACAGACAGTCCTTGGGTTACGCAAACCTTGGTTTATGGAAAATGCAACTTTACATAAAAATTAAAAAAATTGCCACCAAGTTTGCGTTAGTTATGGAAAGGGCGGGCAGAATGTCATTGAAAGTGATGGAAAATACATAATTGATTCAAATAATTTTTTGTTCTTTTTTGTTATTTTCTGTCCTTTTTAATCTCACATACAGTATGCAGTGTATACCGACTTATGGAAAATTTGACTTACGGAAAGCCTTCAGGAACAGAACCCTTGCGTAACATGAGGAGTGTCTGTATACATAATATATATATATATAAAACGAATAAGTTAATTCATTATTTTTTTTTTTTATTTTCACAAAATAGTCTGGGAAACATGATCTCTTCTATTTTTTTCTGTAATGCCAAGAACATAAACTCTGAAAGTGGCAGAAACAATAGCACACCCCAGGCAGGATTAGCAGTGATGTAAGAGTACAGCAGGGAGCTCTAGGTGGGGCTTGTTGAGTGTCTCAGATCCCCTTGACTCATAAGCAGGACAGTGGAAATGGAAAGCTGGGGCTTGGGGAGTTTGCCAGTCTGTGGAAGAAGGTCCAGAAGTACCTGGTAAGAGATATTCGGCAGGGTCTCAACACTAAAGTCATTCTGGGGCAAAGCCCCTTCCCATTGGGGGTTTGTCTATGTTTTCGCTGGGTTTTTACTCCTGCCATATTCCTACCATTACAAAAACAATATGCAAACACTAAAAGTGATGCTAACTTGATCAAAAGAGTAAAATTCATCAAAATATTATATTGCAATTATAGGATTTTTTAAAATGGAAAACTCATTTGTGGAAGTAGGCTTATATGATATTCATGTCAGGGATATATGTGCACATTTTCAAGCAAATTGGACAAACATATTTGACATGCTGTAGATTAGAATTGAAGTGCGGAGCTTACTGTAAAAATGACAAAACACTTGTTTAATGTACATTTATTTTTTACTTATGTTAAGTATTTGTATATTTATTTGTCATTATTAAATGTTTATTTATGTTTTTAATATTGTTTTTTTTTTAATTATTTATTATATAAACTAATAAGATATTGATTCATATCTAAATTTCGTATTTCAAAATAAAAGTTCAAGAGAACCAAGAGCCAAATTAAATGAATAAATAAGAAAGACCATTAAATAAATGAATATCTTATTCGTGATGTCAGTCTCACTGCTTTGTCTTCATGAAGAAAGGGATAGAAACTGTGAGTAAAGTGCATTAGACAGAGCCCCAATGCAGCTCTCCGGATCCGAATTACAGGGCAATCATTTGGCTGATATTACATATAATATCATAGGATTCATGGATTAACAAGATCAACATTTATATGTTAAAAAAAAACCAACTACATAACCAACACTCCAACAACATTAACTCACAAATGTTCAGGTTACCAAATACTTTATTTGGGGGGAAGGGGATTTGCTTACCGTCATACAGTAATCGACAAAACATGATTTACTCTGTGGTCTGTAATTTCACTTCACAGACCAATGCAGCTGTTGGCTTCTAGATGTATGCACAGCTGCAGTGCTGTTTCTTGTACATTTCTTGTCAGTGTTTAAGAGGGGGGTGGGCAAGATACAGCAGCAGCTGTGTTATTATGTAAATACCGATACTGCATGTTTGTCATGGTGTCAACATTTGCTCTTGCAGTTGATCTACAAGAAGAATGACGTGGATGGATCAGGCAACATGAGCACTCCAGAGATGCGTATGGCCCTAAAAGAAGCAGGTACTTCATATGAAAGGAAGGACACCTATAACATAGTTACTGAGTAGAATTTATTACTATTAGTATTGCAAAAGATAAACATTTTATTCAAACTTGCTTTTTTAAAATGAGTTCTTACCTGTATGCCTTTGCATGTATTTGTTTTGCATCAAGAGTTTATTTTAACAGCCTTGGTACATTTTTTTATATATTGTGTTTTCATTTTTATTATTCCTTTTTGCTGCTTTGTTCTTTTAATTGGAAAGTGTTGAACACAATGCATGAAAAGCACTTTATGAATAATGTTTATTATTATTATTATTAGTAGTAGTAGTAGTAGTAGTAGTGTGTATTATTATTATTATTATTGCTTATTATTATTATTGTTATTATTATTATTATTAATATAATAGCATGGCTCTGCAGGGCTCTGTTGTATTGGTTAAACCCTAATAATGCTCCTCCCCTCAGGCTTCACTCTGAACAACAGTATTCATCAGATCCTGGTGGCCCGTTATGGCGAACCTAACATGACCATTGACTTTGATAACTTCGTGGCCTGCGTCATGCGACTGGAGATGATGTTCAGTAAGGCCCTGTTTTCTTTCTTAATCTGTGTCTTGATTTAAAAATATAACCAAGGGCAGATAAATGCATGTGCCCAATAAAATGAGGATACAAACCACAACAAAAGGTTTTGGCTTAAAAAGTGCTTTTCAAATCTAATCAACCAATTGAAACGTATGTACAATCAAGCAATGGGAGGAAATGTCATCAGAGTTGGAGCTTGCTGTTAATGGAGTTTGAATTTCTCATCAGGCAATTCCCTTTGAATTGTATATATTTTTGAATTAAATTCTTTGTGAGCATTTAATTTGCAAACTGCCATGGAGAGAAACGATTGATCCATATCAGTGTAGCTCTATTTAGCCCTATCTGGAATAAAATGCTCCACAGTTCTTGCTTTGTCATTAAAATCTTGGACCCCACTGAAATGATATTGTCTTAGTAGTTAGGGAGAAAGTTTCATGAACCTTTAGAACATTAACAAGTGCTAAGATTATATTGTGATTTGTAAAAACCTCTCAGATGCATGATATCTTTAAATAGAATATTGCATGCAAATATTCGATATCTCTCAACATTTTGGTAGGCAGTGGTAACAGGAAAAATAATACATGCATTGCTTATAGGACTGTATTTTTGTTGAGTTTAGATAACCTTTTAATACAATTTCTGCATTCATCCATACAGTGATGATCCCAAACTAATACTGAGTTGATGGGATTTTTAAGAATGAATTTAAATACTAATATTTAAACTTCATATTATTCTTCCAAGGGCAGATGATGGCAAATTAGTTAATATAAATGAATGACATACCTGTTTCATTTTATCATTTTTTATAGGAGGCAGAAATTTGTTTATGAGTCCCTAATTTCAGTTTATTGTAAAATATGGAATGGATTGACTGGCGTTCTGAGTGAAACTTCTCTCTTCCATGTAGAAGTCTTCAAGAAGATTGACACTGAAGACAGTGGCTCCATAGAGCTGGACTTCTTTCAGGTAATGGCTTACAGTATACCAGTTCATTGTGAAACATGATAAGGGCTAGCCTTTGGTTCTCTTGGGTTAGCTCTAAGGGCTTCTGCATGCTCGAAGCACAACAACACGACAGCAACACAACCAGGGCTCTGCAACATCAACTCAGCCTTTGCGACCTACACAGAGGGGGTTGCAGAGGGTGTCGCGTACCAAGAACAGAAATCAAGCTCGAGACCGCAGCGCAACCACTCACGTAGATGTTACGCATCATTGATTGGTTGGTTAGCGAATGGAGGCGGAGCTGTCATAGTTCATAGGTCACAGTTCATCGAGCCAGTAGCTAACGATATAGATAGATAGCATTATTTGTTCGACACGGTATAAAATGAACCAGCTTCAGAAAAGATTGTCTGAAGAAGTTCAAAGGTGTTTCCCTGTTTTCATGAAATTTTTATTGACCGATGTTCAATATATTGACACATAGTGTACAGAAGTCTAAGGACACCATGTTGCATAGGCTACGCATAGCTTTTGCAGACTTATATATACAGAGTGCTTGCGATATTGTTGCATTGTGCGAACCACGAAGAAGTCACACAAGTTGTGTAGAAGCATGCAGAAGCCCTGAGACAAAGTCATCATATCAATGTTAATTTCAAAAGCATAATTTCTTTTTTCTCCTGTTTTCCAGTGGCTGACATTTTCTATGATCTAGAAGACCTCTGCACTGAAGTTACAGGCCATTATACAAATCATTTTAATAAACATTTTGTCATAAGAGAACTGTATTTCACATCAATATTGCTGCACTAAAGTGTTGTATACCTTTATACCTTTAACCAAAAATGCTGCATACACAGTGTGTGTGTTGGCCAGAGATCTATGTTGTGGATCTTTTGTAAGGCTTGACACGGGAAGGAGCACAACAATAAACGTGTCACCATTGCTTTGAAATGTGTTTGTTGTCCTTTTTTGTGTCAACGTTTGATTGGAGTGCCTCTGTGCACCGTACGTGTTTGCGCACTTCTGTGTTCACAATGAGGAGTCAGCGGCTTTTCTGAGATTTTTAGATGGTTTTATTTTGAGTTTTATGTTTGATGTGATGGAGTACAGAATTTGGTTGCAGGGTCTTGTACGTTTTGTAAAAGGTTTGAAATGTACATAGAGGTATTTTTTCTTTTTCTGTGCCTTTCGGTGTTTTGGATTTGTATCACTTCCTCCTCAGGGTGTCTTACAGGTGACAAGGCCCGATTGTGTGCTTAACAATACCGGGTGTCAGAAAACTGGCCACATTATCATACAAGCTTCTTGCTTTATTGGTTAAACATCTCCTTGACATTGCTCCAGTGACCTAAAGTGGTATTCACATTCCTTTGTATTGATCATGCTTCCTGTTTCATATGTCTTCATTGATTCAATGTAGCTGTTGACGTGTTTAATATTAAATTAATTTTACACAAGGGCAAACAAAGTGGGGGTGTGGGGGTGGTCCTACACAATTAAGGATACTATGGTAGCATTTGTGGTACAGTACTTTTGACTGCCACTTAAAATGGGTTCCTTTCGATAAGCGCTAAGTGCAATGCAGTGATGGAGAGTGCAGCTATCAGTCCTACGGGTCTGTTGCTCATGGCGGTGCAGGGATCAAGAATTCGATGAGCACAAGGTCAGCAGACTTTGAATGGCGAGAGAAGCTGGGAGGAAATGGGAGAGAGCCAGGATCGCCATTAAAGGATAGCACGGGCACGCTTTGTCAGACCTCTAATTGTTGCCTGTGCTGCAGAGCCTAAATTATTCAAACAATAAACTTAGTCAATATCCATTTGTACTGCTCGACCTTTTCATTTGACGTATTGGCATTGGTCCTGTCGATATGACTTACTGCTCTTATTAAAAGTCTTGACGCTTCACTGAATTCAGTTAACTGCTAGTCCTGATATGCACAGATTGAACTGGCCCAAAGGCTGCACATGTTTATTTACATTTCAGCACCTTCAAATATTCCTGAAATGAGCTTGAAACTTAGAGTGTGGCTTTTAAATCAAGATGTTTTATTTGAAGGAAAACTTGTTTGGCTTTCACTGAATGTCTCCTTGTTGTTAAACTGATGCAGTTGTCAGGGTAGGAATAATTCTTCAGTTGCTTGGCTACCACCTTTTCTGCTGCTGGCACTTTAAAAACCAATCTGTGCCGGAGCTCCGCGCGATCCCAGTGCTGACATTCTCGATGCCCCTCCCCACTGGGCTGGGCTCAGGGCCGCAGTGAGAGTGACCGCACGAGCAAAGGACCGTCCATACCTAATATACATCCTTGAGAGTAACCGGTTTCAAAAGAATTCTGAAACTATCTACCTGGTACGTAATCTAAAATGTGTCCTGCTTTCTGTCCGTGCTTTCTGTGCTTCGGTGTGTCAGTTTCACGGTATCCTGTACGCAGTAATAAAAAAAGAAGCTATCGTTGTGTATTTTTTGTTACAGGTGCACACGAGATTTACTGTATGCACTGTGCGATGGCTTGCAAGCTAGGCAGCTAGCTTCGGTCGGCTGCATGTTGGATATTGCAACTGTATCCGGCGCAACGTTATTAATCTATATAAATGATCTGTAACTATGAATGGACAGATTGCAGTTGTTTTTAAGTATGATGAATGCTACATTGATTTCGTCTCACTTTTACAATGCAGCGACATGCTTTGCTTTCGCAAGATTAGTTACTTATTCATGGTCCGTATGGCCTCATGCGGTTGTTAGCTATTTTAGCTAACAAAAAGTTATCCAACGGTAGAAAATAACAGTCGTGTAGGCTGTCATTGGTGCACATCAGGACAAACGACACCAGTTAACCAATTAGTCTGGTATGTAGAATATCTACGAAAACCAATTAAGATACGTTTGGCCTAGCGTTGAAATAGTAGCCAATGTGGTTGCGAAAATAAATTGATAAATTTGCTAATATTAGAAATAGTAACATTAAGATTTGGTGTTGACAGAGGTGCAGTGTGGTGCTGGCGCTGCCCGTATTTCATGCAGTTATGTCCTATACACACAGTCAAGAGACTCGTGTTTATGGAATAATATAGGAAAGCTACTGTTCCCCTTATGGACAATAAAACAATAATACATTGAAGCACTGCAGAACAATTATACACTAAAAAATGCCAGAATACATACAATTCCAGATCACACAAATCATAACATTGTTATTTTGCCTGAACAAGTCGCACTGATTGTAATTTTGCAGTGTTGACAATGCAGTCGTATGATTTTAAACTCTGTTATTAATCCTGTTGTTTTGGTAGACTACTTTTTTTGAACTTAACTTGAAAGTGTATCTAAAATGTTCAGGGTCACTAAAATGTAATGAAGTACAAAAAATTATTTCAAAACGTCATTCAATTAGTACATACAAGAATTTTATTTTTGTCAATTGTGAATTGTTGGGGACTGTTTGTTTCTGAACATAGATGGCCAGATCAGTTTTAGTCACTGGTGTTTATCTGCATGAACACTGAAAAATATTTGACTTTATTTGTGATAAAAACCCATAATCAGTCAGTAAAAAAAGGAAAGAAGCAATGCTGAGAACAGGTGCAAGAGATTTCCCTAAGCATGTGCAAGAAGACCCACAAGCCTTTGGGTCTCCCCCCATCCTGAATTAGTGCACATTTAAGATACTCAGATCCATTGGTATATGATTAATATTTAACAACTGGTATTTAAGTAGTTGAAGGGGAAAAAACTGCCATAGTTGTTCATTACAGGGGTTTACTATCAGAAGACTGAATGCCTGTGTGCTTTGCCATTCACTGCATCAGACCTAACATCCTCTGCAGCTGAGCATGCTCAGAGCCGCCAGCACAAACATGGCTTGTCGATAACTACCAGTACTATGGCGATGTAATCTCAGATTGGTTGTACCAAAGGTCTTTATTTGAGAGTCTTAGGGAATCCCAATTTCCTTCATTCATTCATTCCATTCATTCATTCATTCATTCATTCTTGTCCTGGTCTCCAAAACAAGTGCCCAAGTTAACTGAATAGCTGTCATGTAGTTACCAGGTGGGGGACAGGAGTCCGTGTGTTTGAGCCATGGACAGTGTGTCCCTGCGGAGGGTGCAGGAATGTGTGTGTTGGTACTGTGTGTGACAGATGAGAACGGATATACAGAGAACAGCTGATTCAGACAGTCCCGGAACGCTGTTGTCAGTGCTGAACTGAACCAAGGCCTCTTCATGAAGAGCAGAAACACTGCGTGGTCAGCATGTGCGGCTCAAGGGATGTGTCCAGCAGTGGGCTCGAGCTGCCTGCTGTCAGAGAACCACGCTCTACACGGTTTCATACGAGCACAGGCCAGCAGTTCCTGAATTCATTGATCGTACTTCTCCGTGATTTTTTTTGTCCCACTCTCAGTTTTAAGTCCGGTTACTTTTAAAAAAATATAGGATTTGCCTTTAAATGTCAAAATAGTTATACATGCACACCCGAGGAGTATTTGGAGGTGTTTGTGAGGAAAAAACATTTTTGCTTTCAGTGATTTCTTTCTTTTTTTTACACAAGCTTCACCGAGTTAAAAAGTAATGCGTTTCAACTTCTCGTCAAATATAAAATCTGAAATATAAGGAACAAGCTCTAAAATATGTTAAAATATAGCTTCAATGCTTATGCATAGCCTACATACATGCTACATGTATACTGTCAGTTATTGCAACTTTCATAAGTGCAATGTTATCCATATGTTGCAGAACAACATGCAATTTCAACATGCAACTTATCCTACACAATATGCACGAAGTTGCTATATGAAAGTGTAAATGTTTTTTGTTAATTTAGGGACATAGTCACTTAGTTTACACGTCTACTTGTTTATGTATTGTATTAGGCTTAGGCATTATTTCCTGTAACACTTTGTTGTACGTCGCTCTGGATAAGAGCGTCTGCCAAATGCCTATAATGTAATGTAATGTAATGTAAATGGGTGACCTATGACATCGCTTTTCCAGTATCAACTTCACATATGGTTTGTGCATTTTGGAATTTGTTCATTCAATGGTAAGACTTACAGTGCATTAAACTGTTAACGGTGATGCCATTTCCTGTAAGTGTGGCTGAATGGATATCAAGCAGCTTTCCCAGAATACACTATCACACACACCCTTCATTTTGTCCATTTACTGGGTGCAACAGTTTCGCTAGTGATTTGAGTGCTTTTTTTCTTCTTCTGCAGTGCATCTCAAGCAACAACAAAAAAAAGCAAAGTAAATTGGGGAATCAATCATGTTTGTGGAAAAGCAATTTTCCTGTTCTGGGTCCTCTCCTCTCCACCCCCTTGTCCCAATTAAGTAGTGATTAGGACTTGGAAAGCCTAAATTAACCACATTACGGGGGGCCTGGTCTAGCAACCGCCCCATGCAGATAACGGGAGGCCTACATAGAGAGACAATAGGAGCTCCTGCTTGCTGTATGTAAATATCTGAGCGCTTCGCTGCAGGCTGCATTAGCAACATACAATTGACCTTGATGAGAGTTTGTGTACGTTGCTTACTGTTAATCTTGTACATACCAGTGTGTGTTGAATTAATGGGGATGACATTCGGAGGGTTTGTATTTAAGGAAGCAAACCTGCTTTGCTTCTTTTCCTTTGGAGCGTTGAACATGTGCTTTGATAGTGTGTCGATGACGGTGAATTACAACCAGTTTTCTTCCTTAAAGCTGCGGTCGACGAGAGAAACTGAAGGTAACGGATCTGCGTTGCTTGCTGTTGTCTGTTTGCTGGTTTGTTTTGGTAAAAAGGAATGGAGACTCCACCGATGTTAAGAGTGGATATTATTGCACATTCATTACCTTCAGTGGTTCCCAGACTGTGGGTCGGGACCCACTGGTGGGCCGGGGAAAGGGTTGAGGTGGGTCACGAGATGACACGTGGAAAGGAAAAATACTTACTGACATTACAGTCAATTTAAACACTACATGTTACACGCATTGCACTAGTTACAGGGCACACACAGTTGATGTATGTTACAAAACATGTTATTTCCATATTTGAACATATGTTAGGCAACATTTAATAAGGAGTGGGGGTCACAGAAAATGCATTCACTCATTAAGTGGTTTGGAGGCTCAGAAAAATTGTGCACTACTTAAATACAAGGCTATTTTCATTAGTCTTAATTTTCCACATTCCTTTTCTCCATTTCTCATTTTGTCTCTTTTGTTTGAGCTGGTTTGTTTGTGCTGGTTTGTTTGCGCTGGTTTGTTTGTGCTGGTTGTTACATGAACACGCTAACTGTTTCAGCTTCCCTCACCCTCACCCTCTCACCACGTGTCTGCTGTGTTATTTTGCTCTCGTTTCTCGTCTTCAGGGTTCCCAGGTGTCACGGACAGCCCTGGAGTTTCATAAATGATATTACGAAGAATTTGAGAACCTAAGATTACATTTATATATACTAGGCATTGAACATACACTCGTATCCAGAACTACTTACACAGCGTACACAGAGCTAGTTATTTACTGAACCCATTCAGGTTAAGTACCTTGCTTAAAGGTGCAGTGGCTCAATATTAAGATTGTCTTATTATTATTATTATTATTAAGATTACAAAATGGGGATCAATAACATAATATATCATTGCTACAAGGTTTTAGCTTGCTGCTCTCAACCTTTATTTGGAGAAGACAAAAACATCTGCACAAGGGATCTGAGAAGGTTTTTAAAATGTGAAGATGGGAATAACATTGCATTGTAAACATCTAGAATATTCTATGAGTGTGGTGGGAACACTGGTTTCTTGGCTTTTTTATTACATTGTTCATTTGCTTAATTATTTATTTGCTTAATATTTATAACCAACAAGTTCTGTAGCCCGTATGTTCAATGTTTTTAATGGTCCAGTGTTTATTTTACTTTTATTTAACCAGAAAGTCTAGTTGGGATTAAAATATATTTAGCTAGAGAGACAATCGCAGGAGTTTACAATGTAATAATAATATACGCCATTTAGCAGACGCTTTTATCCAAAGCGACTTATAGTAGTGTATGTGGCACCAGTGGGGATTGAACCCACAACCTAAGTGTTGCCAACGCAGTGCTCTACCAACTGAGCCACAGAGAACCACCATAATAGATTCAACAATACAGTCACAATAAAAACAGCAGAATCATCATACTGTGTGTATTGCCCTTGTGGTTCTGTGGCTGAAGTGCTGTAAATTACCTTGGTCACAAGTACAACAGGTATAACTCACCTGGCTTTAAATCTACACCCTTAAATCCAGAGACCACCACTACACTACGGTTATTCTTGGTAAAAAATCATGATGAGGATTCTCTGCATACAGGCCATTACAGTACAGTGCATATTGTTTTACAACTCACAGAATAATACTATAGTAGTATTATAAGAATGGTTATTTGTGGCTCGGTAGGTAAAGCATGGCCTTGACAACACTTAGGTTGTGGGTTCGATTCCCACTGGGACCACATATACTGAAAAATGGATGCATTCACTACCGTAAGTTGCTTTGGATAAAAGCGTCTGCTAAATGACATATATGCATAAGAAACCTTGGATGTCTCATTTCCGTGAATGAGGAAAGGTTTGTAAAAAAAAATGAGCCTGCATTGTAAAGGCTAAAATTGAGGGCTTCAGAACCTGAGAGCTGGTTTGCACAAAGCGTGATTCTTTGAAAACACTGATTGATTGATTGACATTGATTTTGCTTTCTACGTCTAATATGCACTCTGGAATATAACTTTTGTGGCCAACAGTTGTGAAGGATGTCCTGGAAAAAATGTAAAAATGGAGGTTATGCATGACAGAGACTAATTTATCTTTAAGAGTAATAAATCCTGCAGTGGTTGCAGATGCTTCTGCTGGAGGTCAGTGTTCGGTTAAAAACCTCTAAAATGATGAATAATGTTTCATATTTCCAGGATATCCTTAAAAATCTGTTGTTGTTAATGTAATGTTGTTAATGTACTAAAGCTCACAAATATGCATGGGTCTTAATATACAAATCTCAATGGAAATACTACATATATATCTTCCTTAACTGCATTATGTTATTTTACCAAGAAATGTATTTCCTTTTTTAATGTGTAATTTATCAAGGTTCTGCGAATAAAGTATTAATACCAATTCTAATACGGTACTTGAGTTTTGAGCATATTCAGTGTTGGGCATATGCGTTTCTTGGTTAAAATACGTTTTTTGATGGATAAGGAGAAGTCTTGGCTTTTGATATGTTCATAGGCAAAGCAAACTGGGCATTCCTTTCTAGTGTGAACACCGTTGGAGTTTATTTAGCGTTAGTTAGCGTTTCACTTAATGCTGTCCAGTATCTCCAGCAGTGCCACGGAAGTACAGATCAGTAATACACGTGTGCACTGCATTAATAACAAGCGTGTGCACGGCATGTCTCTGTGCTGTTGGTACAGGTAATTAATAAAAAAATAAAACACCCATTTAAAGTCACTTAATAGGGCGTTGGGCCACTGTGTGTGGCCAGCGTGGTCTGTATGTGCTGTGGCATAGTGTACCAGTGTCTGGAATTCTGCAGGAGGAACACGACACCACTCTAACACGAGGAAGTCAATCAACTCGCTTTCCACTGCTGTCTCGGGCGTTGTTCCAGCCTATCCCACGAATGCTCAATTTGGTTCAGACCCGATGAGTGAGGAGGCCAAGACATATGGATAACGTTGGGGTCATGCTCCTCAAACCATCAGAATCGGGCGCCTACTCGTACTCTGTGGGCCGGGGAGCATTGTCATCTTCAAAGGCACCCCTCTCTGCAGGAGAGGAATGCTCTAAAATGGGGGTGAAGATGATCACTCAGTACCACTGAATAATGACTGCCATTAACCTTGTCTTCTATGGGTGTGAGTTCACCCAAACCATGTATCTGCCCCACACCACTATGGAACCGCCATCACCGTTGAAACACTTGTCTGTTTCTTTGTTCACCACCTGTAGCTGAGTTGGGGCTTTCACACTGTGCCACTACTCTTGCTGGAGGCTATTTATATGCCCTGCTTCCAGTAACCATCACCACCCTTCCCCCTCTCCTCTTTATTTATATCTGTCCCAGTATGTACCCGTTTGGAGGGATCTCGGCACGCATACAGACAGACCGGCTGAAGGCGGAAGGGATGGGGTCCAACGAAGAGGCGCTGAAGTTTCTGAACCAGGACTACGAGGCCCTGAAGCAGGAATGCCTGGAGAACGGGTATCTCTTTGAGGACCCATGCTTCCTTGCAGAGCCCCAGTCGCTTGGCTTCAAGGAGCTGGCCCCCTACTCCTCTAAAACCCGGGGGGTGGAGTGGATGAGACCCACGGTAAGAGAGCCCCCCCACAGTCTGGATGGGTGTCGTGCACTTCAGGAAGTGATGTCAGTTCCAGATCAGGCCTTGGTCAAACAATTATTTACAACCCCTTAGACAACAGTAAAAAGCGCCTGCAGAACACTGACAATTTAAACAGAAGCCTCTATTTTCACCAGTATTCAGAACAAAAAGTATTCTTTCATAGTCATAGGATTCTGTGCTTTTGCTTAGTAACGTGTTTTCTTGAAAATTCTGAGGTGTGTTTTTATTTTACAAACATCCAAAGAGTTCAAAGTATTTCATTGACCCCAGGGCTGTTCCAGACAGAGCCCACATGGAGTGAGATACCAAGTGAGAGCTGACAGTGTGCCAGTTGTTTTAGATTACAACCGATACATACTGTAGATACCGTTGCTATTTACGATAAGATTATATTACATCAATCCAAGAAAAGTTGTAGAGCGAAAAACAAATGCTCATTTCTTGCCTCCACATCACTGGATTCATGTTTCTTTTTGTGAGCAAAAAAGCTTTATTTACTGTCTGATCAGGAAGTCACTGTGTAGAACAGAGAACCACAGAAGTTACATTTGGAAGGATGTAAACTTATATTGAGCTGAATGGTTCATCCTAGAAGGCATAGGCATGGTAAACAGCATTTCAGAGTTTATGAGTTCAAACAGGTGGTCCTTTAAAGGACAGTAAAAATATCTGTTAAAATATAACTTTGTATCAGTTTTTATCAGCCAGGTGAATAGATAAATATGACATTTCTTCTAGAAATATTGCAAAGCAGTCAAGTACTGTACATAATTTTAATTTTTAACTATGCAAATATGTAAGTATTTTAAATTAACCAAGGATTTGTTCATATATGGCTAGTCTTTAACTTTGACTCCTATGGAGTCTCCAGGGCCACATAATCCATGTTTTTACCCCTTCAGACCTGAATTATGTTCCAGGGAAGGGACAAATATGCCTTTTTTCTATCCATAATTTAACTAGATATAAGGCTCAATGAAAAAAGAAACTTTTTTCCCCTCATTTTTTATGTTTGTTTGTCCGTTACAATGGGCATTGGGCCTCAACGATTGTAAAACAACATAATGTAATCATGGATTTGTCTGTATTATCGTGAAAATATCAACAAGGAACATTGGGAGGATTTTTATCATCATCAATCTGTCATATTCAACTTATCTTACCATCAATAAGATATGTAGGATTTCAGCAACCAAACAGGATTAAGTTTGACAAAAAAAAATCATAAATCCTTTGCTAGATAAATCAATGTCTAAGACAGGGCCACCATCCAGGAGCTCAAGGATTTCAAGAGCTGTATATCATGCAAAAGGAATATTCGATTTTTTTTTACTATCAACTCTCTTACTTATTCTGATGCACTGTTTTACAGTAGACAGTGCATACATCAATACAGGAGCATTGCGCTGTATAACAATCACTGAGACCTAATGTCCGTTGTAACAGACATCAAGATTTACAAAAATCCAAAAGAAAGTTCAAAAGAAACAGTTGAAATGAGGTTTTATTTAACATATTTTATCCTTCAATGTTATATCAAATCAACTGTAAAATATCTACAAATACAGATAAAACATTTGAAAATCTTCCTTACTTTTGCGGCCTTGGCTAAGTCCTGAGATGCTTCTCATCAAAATGGTCGATTCCTGTAAAAAAAAAAAAAACAGCAATGAAAGTGCCATTTTATTGGTTGACCTGGAATGCAGGTGTGAGGTGGTGTCAAACGTAATGAAAGTGTCAGGCATATGAACACGAATGTGACGTCTAATGTGTAACGGACGTGTAATGGACACTGGGTCTGAATGAACCAAATCCCAATTTCAGCTGGAGCTCTGTCCGAATTCATGATTAAATTAGACCTCCAAACCACACGCAGTAAAAAAAAACCCAATGATTCAGATGGAAAACTGCAGCTCTGCAGCGAATCAATATGTGATGTTTCACAGCAGCTGTTTTACTGTCCAACCCCACAGCCCACGCAGAATTATCCCCACTCTCGCCATAGACACTCCATCGTAGAGGAAACTAATTCACCAGCCGGAGGTGATTGGCAGCACGTCGGCTCCACCGCACTCTTCATGTACAGGCATAATGATAACCAGGCTGCTCAGTTGTATTGACTTCTAGACGGGAATGAACTGCCTCCATTGTATGAAGCGGGTCACATTGCTTCGGGAGCTGCAGCTACTTCAGAGACAGGAGCCTCAGAAACGTCACCAGGAATGGGAAGTGGCAAACCTGCCGCAAATTCATTTATCACGGCGTTTCCGTGTGGGCCATTGCTGATTAAAGCTGTCAATCAAAGCTTCGTTTTAATCCGCTGTATTTTGCGAGCTCATTATTTTGTGAGCTCATCACTTTTCTCTCCCAAGTACAAAGGTACAAGGGTACAAAGTTTACAGAGTTGCCATGGAGAGAACCAGCGCTTATGGGAAGATCGTATCTTTTTTTCCATTTAGCTTGATGGTAAAGAGGATATTTGGACAGATTTACTGCTGTCCTGGAGTGTTGCTGTCCCAGATGGCTTGAGCTGGGAAGCCCGGCCTCGTTCGTAAGCCGAGACAGCTGATCTCTCACTGCTGTGTCTAGATGACTCGCAGACACACAGGGGCGTGTTCCATCGCGTTTACGCTCTGCTTCAGTCTCCATGTCGCCCGTGTGTGTGTGGGCTCTGACCTAGGAGGGCGTTGTATTGTCTGGGGACACTGGCCATAACAGCTATAATCCCATCACAGCTGCCGTTGTTTTTAAATGCCAAGACCGTGGCACGGCTCATTGCCTCTCATTGGCCCAAGTTAAAGCAGTTTCCTTTCTCTGTGAGCAAAAAAAACGACCATAGTGTGTATGCTAATTAGTCCTAGCATGCTTCAATTTGCCAGTTGGGACAAGTTGGGAAGGGGGAAGTTATAAATGTGAGCACAACTAACAAATTACCTTCAAGGTGCATGGCCAAAAACCTACTGGAAAAAATAGAAAACGCCGGCACTCAAAGTTGGGAAGGGCCATGGCTGCAGAGTCACACAGAGGCTTCTAGAAGCTGATTCACCACTACAAATATTTGACAGAGAAGAGTTATGGATTGTTGGTGTCTCTTTCTAAAGCTACTGCGCTAGGAAACCCCCTCACATAAAATCTGAGGTTTTTAACTCCTTTCAACTATATGATTTTTAAAGGAGAATATTCAACATATTTCCAAGGCACCCTCATCACATTAAAGTAACAGAACCTCAAATTAAAGTCATAATAAAATATTAAAAATCTTTAGAAGTTATCAAGATACCCTTAAAGGAGGGCACATTGCACATTTAATGCATACAGTCCAGTATGGCAACAGCTATACTCACCAATATTGCTGCCTGCAATATCAGTTATCAGCATCCAGCTACTGTACAGGTACCCACACCTTAGTTTGTCTTAATCCACTTTGCCACATTACTGGTTCCTGCAGGAGCTGTCCGAGGACCCTCAGTTCATTGTTGGCGGAGCTACAAGGACAGACATCTGCCAGGGGGCTCTGGGTAAGTTCTGACTGGTCACACCTCATATGCTCACTCATGTCATTCGTGGTGTATATATTTTGGCTGATTCTGTGTGGCTCAGTTGGTAGAGCATGGCGTTAGCAACCCTTAGGTTGTAGGTTTGATTCCCACTGGGACCACATATACTGAAAAATGTATGCATTCACTACTGTAAGTCGCTTTGGATAAAAGTGTCTGCTAAATGGCTTATACAGTAATTTGAACAGATACGCTTATCCGGAGCAACGTCCTGTTTATTTTTACACCTATTTATTGAAGCAATTCCAGTTACGTACACTACCGGTCAAAAGTTTGAGTACACCTGTTGGAAACTAGGTTTATCTCATAATTGACAATGCTTTACACCGTATACATTTCTGTAAATACTTTAAAATGACAAAAAACACATGTAACAATGAACAAAATGAACATCAAAGAAATGTTCAAGAAAATTATATTGAAAATTGAATCTTGGATTCCTCAAAATAGCCACCCTTTGCCGTGATAACAGCCTCACAAACACGGGCCATTCGGTTAATAAGTTTCAGCAGGAAATCACCCGATATGTCTTCCCAGCTCTCCTGCAGCAATTCCCAGAGGCACTTGTGGGTTGCTTTGCTTTGACTCTTCTGTCCAGTTTGTCGCATACAATTTCTATGGGATTGAGGTCTGGACACTGGGCAGTCCAGGTCATCAGTTTGAGTTGTCCTTCATGTTCCTCCTTCACCAGGTAGTTCTTGCACAACTTCAAGGTGTGTTTCGGGTCGTTATCTTGCTGAAGAATGAAGGAGTGCCCGATTAGCCATAGTCCAGATGGAAGGTGTACTCAAACTTTTGACCGGTAGTGTATTTATTGAAGCAATTCCAGTTACGTGCCTTGCTCAAGGGTACAACGGCCCCACCTGGGACTTGAACCTGCAACATCTGAGACACAAGCCCAGGTCCCTAACCAGTCTGATGCATTGTTGTCATTTATGAGGCTTTCGGGCCCAAGGCCATTTAATGAGCAAATCAATTCTCTGTGACCCACCCACGCTCTCTAACTGTAAACTGTAATCTACTCAAACATGGAATTCAGATGTTTATAACATGTGGCAAATCAGCTTGGTTCTGTGTGGCTCAGTGAGGAGAGCATGACACTGACAACGCTTGTGGGTTCGATTCCCGTTGGGACCACAATTACTGAAAAATGTATGCGTTCAATACTGTAAGTCGCTTTGGATAAAAGCGTCTGCTAAATGGCATATGTAACTGCATGTACACTGTAACTACTATAATGCAAGTGTTTAATTTAACTGGTGTGAATGTTTAAGCATATTGCATAATATAAAGTAATGTACAGCGATTTATTCTTCTCACCTGTATCTCCTGACCTAGCTCAACCCCTCCCATGAGCAGTTTGTTTCTACTTTAAGGTTTCTGCAATTCTAGGCAATGATGCAAAACAGGATTTGGGTCCTGCGTGTGATAACACATGCGCATTGTATGTTTATGACAAGAGGGATTACTGTGCAGGGTGATGAGTGAGTGAATGCTTTTGATTTCAGTCTTAGCTCCGACTCGCTGGGCGCTGGGTAGATACCCCTGCTCCGTCTGTTGAGACAAAGTAGGCATTTGCTTCTTGTTAGCAACACTGGAACTGGGTCAGATGGCTTCTTCCCCTTACGGTGCCTCTCCCTGGAACTCAATGAACACTTCCCCGCATTCACGCTGTGCTGTACTCGGGGTGGAAACCTTGCTGGTTAACATTCGCAAGAGCACGTCCAGCTACACATGCAACAGCGTTTCCCACACTTTCCTTGCCTCTGCAGCCCCATTGCAAAAGCAAAAGACAATGCCTTCCCCCTCCTCTCCCCCTCCTCTCCCCCACCACAACACACACACACACACACACACACATACACACAAACTAGCCTACCTACCCACTGCATGGACTGTGAAATACATAACAAAAACAATGTTGTTATTCACCCCCCAACCAACAAGAACAACAACCTTTCTGTAACATTGCAAAAACGATCCTCTGTGTTAGCTGGTTAGCCAGCTAGCCAAATAAAGTGTTTGGGTTTTTAAGGTTGTGGAAAGTTGTTAAAAACGAGGTGGTCTCCTGATTTTGCCAGGTCACAAAGAAGTCTCTTGTTAAGATGTTTTCCTGAGGAAGAAATATGTAACTGATCTTGACCTTTTTGCAATGTAGTTGGGAGGTTGTGCTTTCTGTTTTAGCTTTCAAGGTAATACACCCATTTGCACTCACCAGAGGCTGTCTCCAGTATTGCAAATTGTGTGACAGTGGCTGGGATCAGCCCAGGATTGTATTTTCATGTTTTAAATTATCACAGTAACATTGCCTTTATCATAAGCATTGTGTCACATGTAAATATCCGGTGAAAAAAAGGTTTTTGTGCCATGTCTCACATAAAGTGATACTTTTACTGTTCCTCCTAAACCTGTTATCTGAATTGTGTTGAGGTTTTTTTTTCCGTTTGTTTCAGTTTTTTTCACAGTTTTTGCCAAATTTGGTAGCCAATTATACCCTCTATTTATTTTCAATTGACCCTCCCCCACGAACTCGGCGCCTGCTAATACTAATACCTCGAGGCAATGTTTGCCTCCTCCGAGACGGAACTTGCCCAATCTTGTTTACGAGGTCGCCCTCCCGCTCCTTGGCGAGCTTGTGTCAGCTCTCCCTCCCCCCTCCTCCTGGGGCAGTCAGCCACAGGCCACCCCCGATTGGGGCTCCCCACCAGGGCTGGTCTGGTACAGTCAGTTTCAAACCGCAACTATGATAGGCAGCTCACACTCGTAAAGGACCAGCCAATACGGGTGCCCTCTTCTGAGGGCCTGACTGAGACACATAGTCCCCCTCATCGCTCCCTGTGTCTGAAGTATCCTGGGAAATCCCAGCAACATTTGTTTTGGGACATTTAGCAGACACTCAAGTATAGGGCATACATTTATACTGCTTACATTTCTACATGCGATCCATTTATACAGCTTTTTACTAAAGCAATTCAGTTTCAGTACCTCGCTCAGGAGTACAACAGCAGTGCCCCACCAGGGACTCAAACCCGCAACCTCTATACAGCGCTTTTCATATGTTGCGCTCAAAGCTCCTTCCAAAAAAAGATTATAACAAGAAGCATTAACAGAGTACAATTAGGACATACTGAGGAATACAGTTAAAAAAAAATATATATACACAAGCAATAACAGTAATAAACGGTAAAAACCAATAGAGAAAAAGAAAATGAGATTATAAAGGTTAAATGAATATGATTACACGGTGATTTGTGCTGTGCAGAGTAAGAGTCTCCTCGAGGATTCCCTTCCCCTCTCGTGGTGTAGCTGCGTGGTGAGTGAGTCAGAGGAATGACTCTGACTCATATTACTCCCACAGGGTGCTGGGTGTGGCAGAGCACATAGCTGGAATACACTGGTGACTCACCATTGAGGGTGATGGCACGCTATCGTTCATGAACACACCCCTGTAGTGGCAGAGTGGTGTAGGCTAACTGACACAACATTTGTATTTCATTCTAAATTTGGGATCAAACTTTTCCCCAGATAGAGACTCTTGCACTCTTGCACTCTTGCACATTTTCCAAACCATTGCCTCCTGCACCATTATGTTGTGTAATGCTGCAAAAACAGAGCCAGATTATGTTAACTCCTGTTCTGCAAACAGTTCTGTCCCTTCAAAGATGTCTGTGTGCCGAATGTCCCATCAGGCTTTGAGAGAAAATCTGATTACTGTCAGCTAACAGAGGGCAGGCTTCTGTCCAACTCTGGCAAAGAGGCCTCTTTATGTTTCGTCTTGGCACGAAACACTTCTTCCCCCCTGTGTCCTTTACTTTGTCTCCCCCTACTGTTGGAGGAGGGTATGACACATCGTTGTAAATTGAGAAGACTTCCTGTCTGTGAGTGATCAGTTGAAACCACACTGATTCCTCACTTGTAATAAACCTGTGCTGTTATTAATGCGAAGGTTCTATGAATTGTGGGTGATTTCACTTTTTTGTCACTTTTTGTCTTTCCAAGAGCTCAGTTCCACCAATATTCATGGAAATATAGGCTATTATATTATATTAAATTTCATTTGTATATATTATAATACCATTTTAATTACGATTTTTGGCTATTTTTTCAATAAATCAAATCAAGCAGTCATACCATTTCACATCTTCATAAAAAATCTGAATGAGAATATTGAAGTAATAGCATGCACATGCAACTTAAAATGCGGTCATTTCTAAATCGGAGAAAGAAAATTCAGCACTGACGATTAGCAATTGGCTTTTCTTTGCCAGCTCGTTTTCAGCACCAAAAAAGATTAATTTTTTTTTGACTTTGTAAAAATAAAGTCTCTGGAGCTTCATTCCTCCTTTGAAAATCACCGGACACATAGCTATCCATCCCGCACATACTGCATGTGCTATTCAGTTGTAGCTCTCTTTTTAGTTTTGAAAAATTTATTTCAGATTTTTCCCCAGTTTTTCTCCCAATTTGGTTGCCAATTAAACCCTCGATTTACTTCAATTCCCCACCCTCACGAGTCCGTCGCCCGTCCTCCGGGATCGAGACACACATTCCTGGTTGAGTGTTCCCACCTCTTTCGAGACGGGAAATCTTCCACGAACTCCTTAACCTTCTCCTCGACGGACTCACGGCTCTCCCTCCCCCCTTCCCCGGAGGTGGACAGCCAAATGCCGCCTCCGATCGGGCTGATGACCAGGGCCGGTCTGGTAGAGACGCGGGTTTCGATCCGCGTCCCTGACGGGCAGCGCACACCACTCCGAAGCGTGGTGCGTTAGACCGCTGTGCCATCCAGCCAGGCGTATCTCTCTTTTTAACGCTCGAACACTACAGACTGCAGCTCTCTGGTGGTTCTGACCCCTTGCCTGTCTCTGTATGCAGGCGACTGCTGGCTCCTGGCTGCCATCGCCTCCCTGACGCTCAACGAGAATCTGCTCCACAGGGTGGTTCCTCACGGCCAGACGTTCCAGGATGACTACGCCGGCATCTTCCACTTCCAGGTAGAAAGACGTCACTGATTTGAGCACCTATTAATCACCCCCCCGCCTGTAATGGTTCTTGCTCACTGCCAGAGGGTGGTATTGGACTTTTGTGTTCCCTAATTGTTTCATTATTTTATTGGTTAATTGTTTTATTGTCTTGAGTGCTTCCACCTGTGCCTTGTTGCGTGCCCTTATTTAAGTGGTCTGTTTTGTTTGTTCTGGGCTCTGCCTTCAATGGTTTTTCCCCTGTGTTTGCTTGTCAGTGTTACCATTCTGAGCTTTTGTCATACTACTCGTGTTTGTTTGTTTGTGTTAGTGTGTTGATTATTTATACTCCTGTTTATTTTCTCCCAGTTTTGAGTTTGCTCTCGTGTTTTCATTAGTTCTGTCCTGTTAATAAATATTCTGCCTCTGGCTTCATCTCTGTGCCTGGGTCCAATCTCTCTGCATCATTTCACTGCCCCCACGGTTCACACTCCGTTTTCTGTACTGCAGTTCTGGCAGTTTGGGGAGTGGGTGGACGTGGTCATCGACGACAGGCTGCCGGTGAAGGACGGCGAGCTGATGTTTGTCCACTCCGCCGAGGGCAACGAGTTCTGGAGCGCCTTGATCGAGAAGGCCTACGCCAAGTATGTGCTCCTGCCCCAAGTTAACACCGCTGCGTTCCTGCTAGTGAACATTGTTGAGTAACACACTGGGCCCACAGACTCCCACCATCACTCTTGTACAGTGGCCCCTGTACCCATATACATTTTGTATATGTTGTCATTTGTCCTATTGCAGTACGAATGCAATGGCATATACGTGTTCTTTTGTAGATTTTGTAGAATTATTCAAGCTAGAAACAAACAAAACATTTTATCTGGAACTTCCCTTTCAGCTTACTGAAACTACTATCACTGTCTACAATTAATTATCCCCTTATGTTAATTGTAATGTATGGCATTCAACTTTAGGGAACAAATACATTGTTAATCCTCTGGGTCAAACTGATCACGCTGGCGCCGCTAAGCCCACATTCCCACAAGCGCTCTGGTGTGATAAAAGGCATAATAATACCTGTCAGTGATTTACCAGAACAACCCACATTATATAGCACTAATATATATATTATATTAGCGCAATTAGAATGTATTTTAGGTGCCCAAGGATTCCCCTTTGATGTTTGGGGAGGAGAGAATGAGAGAGGAGAGAGAGACACCAGTTGGAGATTTTGAGGTCACTGGGCTACAATTAAATATTGTAGGACCCTGAACCAATAACCTAATATCAACAAATTGTCCCTCTCTTGTATACCATATTTTAAAAACTAGGTATCCGACAGAACACTTTTTGTCACGTGTTCTTAATTTTTTGCAGTAAAATTTATTCAAGCTAGAAATTAACACAATGGCATTTTTTCTGAAACTTCCCATTCAGCTTACTGAAACTACAATCACCCATAATGCATTTATTTTTCTCCTGCCCGCATCAATGCAAAAACCATGTATTGAAGTCTGGAAAAATGAGACTGTGGAGGGAAAAAATGGCATCTGCTAACAGTAACCCTGATGATGTCACTGTGTGGGTCCAGGCTGAATGGTTGGTATATGATGGTTTCTCAGTGGCGCTCACATGCCTGACTGTGCTCCCAGGCTGAATGGCTCGTATGAGGCCCTGTCAGGAGGCAGCACCACCGAGGGGTTCGAGGACTTCACGGGGGGCGTGTCGGAGATGTACGAGCTGCAGAAGGCTCCCAGGGACCTGTACAGGATCATCAGCAAGGCCCTGGAGCGAGGCTCCCTGCTGGGCTGCTCCATAGATGTGAGCGGCCTTTAGCCAATCATGCCCCATCACAATACACTCAGCCAATCATGCTCCATCACATTGCACTCAGCCAATCATGCCCCATCACACTGCACTCAACCAATCACTGCATTTTTTACTACTACTACAATGTATAGATGTATAGTATAGAACATAAGGAAGTTTAATTACAGATTCTTTAAACTCACCAAATACCCAGCTCCTATGTTCGTTCCGTCCTCTCTGCTTCTACAGGAAACTACAGGAGTTTCCAGCACCATATTACAGTGCAGAATATCAATTGGCACAGTATTTCACTTGGTCAGGGCCCTTCACAAGTATTCATGAGATGCTTCAAAGTGGAATGTTTCGACTCCCATGGTAGGGAGACAGAACTGGCAATGTTAAGAAAAACAGAACTGAGTATCTTGTAAGAATCTGTTTAATGATGGGAACAGGTCATTGAGCCCATCTAAGCACATATTTCACCTACAGACTAGAGAGTATCCAAAACTGCATACAGCCTGGACTTGAACACCCCAAGTGTCTGTGCCACTACTACATGACCTGGAAAGCCGTTCCACACATTGACAGCTCTCTGACAGCCCCCCCAAAATGTCCTGAAATGTGCTAAACTGTGTGAAACTTATCTCACTGATTTCCTCCTGTGCCCCTTTTGTTTGATTGACAGAACAGCGAAATGCATAGGATTCCACCTTTAAACACAGAGAGGTAAAATGACAGAAATGGTTCCTTGTGATTCGTCGTTGCAGATCACCAGTGCCTTCGACATGGAAGCTGTGACGTTCAAGAAGCTGGTGAAAGGCCACGCCTACTCTGTGACAGGGCTGAAGGAGGTGAGTCAGGGGAGTGGCCTACACTAGACGCCCTCCGGCATAATCGGTAATTCCTCTGGGGCCTCTAATCGTGTGTGGGACAATGGGCGTTTTAGTCAAGCTTTGACAGTGTGGGGGTGTGTGTTCTACATGTGTTATCACAATGACACCGACGACAATAAAGGAGTTAAGTGCACAGCAGGGAGTTACAGTAGTAATATATTTTTCCTGTAATTAAAGTTAAGTGCCTTAAGTTCTCTGCTATGTGGAGAGAAGTTTACAACGTTTGCCAGTGACACATCTGCCTGCGTGTGTGTGTGTGTGTGTGTGTGTGTGTGTGTGTGTGTGTGTATCTGCGGGTCTGATTGCCCTCCCCATGGTGACAGGTCGACTTCCAAGGCCAAATGGAAAGACTGATCCGCATCAGGAACCCCTGGGGTCAGGTTGAGTGGACCGGAGCCTGGAGCGACAAGTGAGTATCAGTAGAATCTATGGTATCGGCATGTCTCCGTCAGTGTGTTTCTCTCACTCTGTAGTGATTAATTCCCTCAATACCTTCAGCGTACTCCACTCTTGTGTCTCTGTAAGCATCTGCATTATGCTCCTGCAATAATCTTAATATTGCCTAGGATTTACAGTACTGTTTCTGTACTGTTTTTTTAAATGTAATTTTTTTATGATTATTTTCTGTTTATGCTTTTATTCCCCATTTTTCTACCTATTTTTAGTTGCCAATTATACCCTCTCTTTTTTCATGTCAATTATCCCCACCCTCGTATGAGAGGTCGCTGCCGTAGTCCTGAGACCGGTAGTGGGCGCTGTACCGCCTCCTCCGAGCCGGCACTTGCCACGGTCACCGTAACAAACAGGACCACTCATATTTGCAGCAAGCTCATATCGGCCTCCCTCCCACCTCCCTTGGGCGGACAGCCAATTGCCGCCCCCTAGTGGCACTCCTGGCTGTTACTGTACTGTTTAAATAGACTGGTACATTGTGATTCCATCTTGAAAAGTATGTATTAATTTATTCATATTTTGCTGTGATTCATTTCGGAATATTTCACCTGTACATTTTTTAGTGCACGTCGAGGTGTTTAATTTTGTCCTCTGTGATTTTACTGTATTGCCTTCTCTCTGCTGTGACACTGCTGATGTTGGTGTCTGTTCTTTTGGCTTTTCCCAGTTCCCCCGAGTGGGATGAAATCGACCCGTCTGAGAGAGAAGACTTACATCTGCAGATGGAGGATGGGGAGTTTTGGTAAGTCTGTGTTCGGACATTTATGGTTGGCTCCCTTCACTGTATTGATTGTTAATGGTGGACTGCGGAATGAAAAGAACGTCTGACATCACATGCTTTTGGAGAAAAGTGTGTGCCTGTCTGCGCGCTCTCCCAAATTGACAGAGGTGTTCGCAGGAAAAGAAGGCAAAACAGGCTTTATGGTTAAGCGTGACTGCTATTTTTTTCACTATTACAAATATGTATGTTTGTATGTATGTATGTATGCATGTGTGTACTTTCTTTGAGAGCAGTTGTTTATTTCGCGGAGTTTTTCGTTTATTTCTGTCGACGGGGGTGCTACGAAAAAAACCTGTGGCGGGTGGCTCCACAGTGGTGAAACTAAGAATTACAACTCAGTTGCAAGTTTCATGCGCGGGTTCTTATATTGGAACAATTAAAAATGGACATACTTTAAACTGCTATTATCATGCTATTATCATGTTCACACATACATACTTTAAACTGTATATATTGGTTTTATAGTAGTGTCTTCTGTAATCAGATGGGTTGGGCATCTGAAATGGGGCAAGACACTTTTATAAACAAATCAATCAATCAATAATATATAATAAATCCCCGTAGAGCATGAACAGGTGATGTATATATATATATATATTTTTATATTGTGGTGTCCCCAGGGGTTGGGCGACACTCATGGACCTTGCAGAGGGCGTAGGCAAGTTTAAGAACAAGGAGGAGACAGTATTTGAAAACAAAATGATAATTTATTAAACTATTACTTACAAACATAAAACAAAGGGTGGGGTCTTCAAGGGAATACAAACACAAAGTCCACAAATCCTATCTCGTCGTCAATGTCCAAATCCAATCCAAAATCCAGGGCCAAGTCCACAATCCAGTCCGTAGTCGTTATCCAAAGCAATCCAATTTTCCTACACAAAACAAACACACTCCAACACTCTTTCCAAATACTGGCTGGTCAATCGACTTCACAGTTTCACTCTCCAAAAACACACAGCAACTCCTTTCCACACACGTTCCTACTCCTCTCCCAGTGTAGTGGGATTCAGCCCTTTAAATAGGCCTTGAAATGGCCTTCAGCTGGTTGTTAGTCCCGTTGCCTTGACATTGCTCAGGTGTTTCTGTGGCCTGCTGGGAAATGTAGTGTTTTTGCTCCCATGTGTGGGAGGACCCGGCAGCCATTTCCTTGTGCAGCCCATTGGGCTGCCACAATATATATATATGTGTGTGTGTGTGTGTGTGTGTGTGTGTGTGTGTGTGTGATGCTTGTAGAGTGTGAGTGGGTGACTCTTTGCCTCTCCCTCCTGCAGGATGTCTTTCCAGGAGTTCCTGAGGCAGTTTAACCGCCTTGAGATCTGCAACCTGACGCCGGATGCCCTGAGCGACGACGGCCTGAGCTTCTGGAACACCATTAAGTTCCACGGCATGTGGAGGAGGGGCAGCACAGCGGGCGGCTGCAGGAACCACCCCAGTGAGTACAGCCCCACGAGGCTCCGGGTCAGGGCCCTCACGGTATGCCACTGTTACAGCCGCTCAACTGGGGGCCCTGGGGGCCAAATGTAGCCCACCATAGACTTACTCTTGACCCTTTCGTCTTTGTACATATGTATGTATTTTTCCCTTTGTAGGGATTATATTTTTCCTTCCTCTCCCTAACATCCCCTCCCTCTCTCCTCCTCCACTCCCTAATGCCCCCTCCTCTCCCTAACATTCCCTCTCTCCCCCTCCTCTCCCTAATGCCCCCCCCTCTCCCTAATGCCCCCCCTCCTCCCTAACACCCTCCTCCTCTCCCTAACGCTCCCTCCTCTCCTCCTCCTCTCCCCCTGCTCTTCCTAATGCCCCTCTCTCCCCCTCTCCCCCTCTCCCTGCTCTCCCTCTCCCCCTCCTCTCCCTAACGCCCCCCTCTCCCCCTCCTCTCCCTAATGCTCCCTCTCTCCTCCCCCTCTCCCTAACGCCCCTCCTCTCCATAACGTTCCCTCTCCCCCTCCTCTCCCTAACGCCCCTCTCTCCCCCCTCTCCCTAATGCTCCCTCTCTCCCCCTCCTCTCCCTAATGCTCCCTCTCCCCCTCCTCTCCCTAACGCCCCCTCTCCCCCTCCTCTCCCTAACGCCCCCTCTCTCCCCCTCCTCTCCCTATGCCCCCTCTCTCTTGCTGGCCCTCAGACACGTACTGGATAAACCCGCAGTACAAGATCACGCTGCTGGAGGAGGACGACGACCCCGAGGATGACGAGGAGGCCTGCAGCTTCCTCGTGGCGCTGATGCAGAAGGACCGGCGGCGACACCGGCGACAGGGCCAGGACATGCACACCATCGGCTTCGCTGTGTACGAGGTGAGGGGGCGGGGCCAGGACATGTGGGCGCGGGCCACGGGGGCCAGCCACGCCACAGATCCTCTCCACCAGGGGTCTCAAGCTCTGGTTGTGGAGGGCAGCAGTGTCTGCTGGGATTTGGTGTTTTAGCACTTGATTTTAAGCCAGTTCTCATGTGGAAATCCTCACAGTCTCATTGCGAAGGCTTTCATTTGAAGAATGATGCCATTGGATAATAAGGATATTGCTTACTCTAAGCACAGCAGACATGAGGAAGAGAAAAAAGATTAAATAAGTAAACAATCAGAGCATGGGTGAACCATTCCAAAACCACCAAAACAATGATAGGATAGTATAGAGTGCTGTGGCATGCTACATGATTAGCACATGCAGTTTTCATGTCAGACAAAGAAAAACCTCAGTAATTTATTTAAGTAATTTATTTTTTTCTTCTCATGTTTTATTTTTTTACAGATTCCAGATGAGGTATGATCCATTCTGGGGGAATCTTCAAGATTTCATGTTTATTGTAGAACTCCAAATGTAACATGTATTTAACAAAAGCACGGTTATTAATGTCATCTGGCTGTTGGTATACAAACAATGGGTACCAGTGTGGGCAGCTGAACCCAAGCACAAAGCAGTATGCTCTGGGCAAATGCACAAAACACAATGATGAAGAAGCCTTGAATGAATGAAAATGAAAAATGGTAAGTGTAACATCGCCTTCTGGGCCAGTCTTTATACTTATAAGACTAAAAAGCACATGAAAATGCTTACTTTAACAACTGGGTAAAGTCACCTGAAACATTGGGGTGGGGAGGCATGTGACATGCTCTGGCCCCACCTCCCTACACACTCAAGCCGCACCTCCTCCCACACACTCAAGCCCCTCCTCCCTACATACTCATGCCCCGCCTCCCTACACACTCAAGCCCCGCCTCCCTACACACTCAAGCCCCACCTCCTTACACACTCAAGCCCCACCTCCTCACACACTCAAGCCCCGCCTCCTGACACACTCAAGCCAGACTCCCACCTTCAAGCCCCAACTCCTCAAGACCCCACCTCCTCCTCACATACTCAAGCCCCATCTCCCTGTATACTCTGGCCCTGTCTCCTCACACACTCAAGCCCCGCCTCCTCACACACTCAAGCCCCACCTCCCTACACTCTCAAGCCCCAACTCCTCACACACTCAGACTCCACCTTCCTGCATGCTCAAACCCCACCTCCCTACATACTCAAGCCCCGCCTCCTCACACACTCAGACTCCACCTCCTCACACACTCAGACTCCACCTCCCTCTCTGCAGTACAAAGGCTGCCAGAACGTGCACCTGAAGAAGGACTTCTTTCTGACGCACTCCTCGTGCGCGCGCTCCGAGACCTTCATTAACCTGCGTGAGGTGAGCGCACGCCTGAGACTGCCCCCAGGGGAGTACCTGATCGTCCCCTCCACCTTCGAGCCCAGCAAGGAGGCCGACTTTGTGCTCAGGGTCTTCACTGAGAAGCAGTCCGAGACTGAGTGAGTAGGCATCGGCTAGTCTTTAATCACACACCTGGATCAACTACTTTATTTGAGAAAGGTTTGACCCTTTAAACACCAGCAAAATGTATGTAGATTACAGACAAAATTGTCTATTTTCACCAATATTCATAGCAAAATTCTTCTTTCATAAACTTTTACATTGATTTTGGCTAGTAACATGTTTCATTGACAATTCTCATTCTGCAGCAGTTTTTAAACTTTACTGTCATCTAAAGAGAAGTGTTTCAAATGTGTATTTGACCCAGGTCTGGTGTGAAAACCCAGTTATTAAAAGCGAGCTGCTAATAAATACAAAATGAATATGGAGTGAAAGCAACCGTGAACGTGATCGGTTCTTTTTCAACAGAGAGCTGGATGATGAAATATCAGCTGATCTGGAAGATGAGGTAAGTTATCAAAACATCCCTGAACGAGAGAGTCAGATAACTCTCAGGAGCGTGAGCTTCGGATGTGGTGTGTCTGTGACGTTGTCGACTGCTTCAAACTGCCATTCTCCCTCGCAGGAGGAAATCACAGAGGATGACATCGATGACTCCTTCAAGGCCATGTTTGCACAGCTGGCTGGGGAGGTGAGTCCGTACCTTTCAGAAAGTGTTCGTGTTGCACATGTCCCTCGATCAGGGTACGCTTGTGATGAGAAGCGCAATGCAGTCATCTTGTGTTCATAATGAGATATCTTGTGTTCATATTGAGATATGCTGTGTTCAGACTGAGATATCATATGTTCAGACTGAGATCTCCTGTGTTCATAATGAGATATCCTGTGCTCAGACTGAGTTATCCTGTGTTCATGTTGAGATATGCTGTGTTTAGTCTGAGATACCCTGTGTTCAGACTGAGATATCATATATTCAGATTGAGATGTACTGTGCTCAGACTGAGTTATCCTGTGTTCATATTGAGATATGCTATTTTCAGACTGAGATATCATATGTTCAGACTGAGATCTCCTGTGTTCATAATGAGATATCCTGTGCTCAGACTGAGTTATTCATATTGAGATATTGTGTTCAAATTGAGATACCCTGTGTTCAGACTGAGATATCATATATTCAGATTGAGATACCCTGTGTTCAGACTGAGTTATCCTGTGTTCATATTGAGATATGCTGTGTTCAGTCTGAGACATCATATATTCAGATTGAGATACCCTGTGTTCAGTCTGAGACATCATATATTCAGATTGAGATACCCTGTGTTCAGACTGAGACATCATATATTCAGATTGAGATGTGCTGTGTTCAGACTGAGACATCATATATTCAGATTGAGATACCCTGTGTTCAGACTGAGACATCATATATTCAGATTGAGATACCCTGTGTTCAGACTGAGATCTCCTGTGTTCATATTGAGATATGCTGTGTTCAGTCTGAGACATCATATATTCAGATTGAGATGTATTGTGTTCAGACTGAGACATCATATATTCAGATTGAGATCTCCTGTGTTCAGACTGAGATCTCCTGTGTTCATAATGAGATATGCTGTGTTCAGACTGAGATCTCCTGTGTTCATAATGAGATATGCTGTGTTCAGATTGAGATCTCCTGTGTTCAGACTGAGATCTCCTGTGTTCCAGGATATGGAGATCTCCGTCCACGAGCTCAGGTCCATCCTGAACAGAGTGGTGTCCAAACGTAAGTACAGTATACCTGCCTCAAATCTGTTACTATTATTTATGTATATTTGCTTAGCAATGCCCTTATCAAGTATAACTTAAAAGTGTGCCATTTTATACGCCTTATATGTTCTGTATAATCAGGGGACACTCTTCCTTCTGGACCAAACAGAAATGTAGTGCCCCGGCACAGTGATGGGGGCACTGTGATGTAGGAGGTGCTGTCCATTGGAGTAGACATTACGAGGCTTCACCGTGGTCATTAAAGATCCCATGGCACTTTTAGAAAGAGTTTGGGCTGTTAACCCCACTATCCTGGTCAAATTCCCAGAAAACTGGCTCCCTACATCTGATTGGCTATACAATCCCTTGCATTTCCTACCCACTTTGATTCCCCAGGTCGTCACTGCAAAAGGTAATTAGGTTCTCGTTTGACCTATCTGGTTAAATAAAGATACAATTTTAAAAAAGCATTTCTACAGCTGTAGTTTTGTCCCCCACACGGGACCAAGCCCGTGTCCAGGGTCCAGTTCCCTACCCACTAGACCACACTCTTACCCAAATTCATACTGTATGGGATAGTGACATGAACAAGTTCCTGTTGGACTTTTCTGGAATCTTAGCTTTCCCAGCAGCTGAATGTGTCCATGTGTCATTTCAGACAAGGACTTGAAGACAGATGGCTTCAGTTTGGAGGCCTGCAGAACCATGGTCAACCTCATGGACGTATCCTTTAAAGGCACAGAAAGTTCTAGTGATGCCTTTCTTGTGTCCCATGTGTGTTCACATCTTTATGTTTCTGTGTAAAGTACGCTTTCGTAAAAAAAAAAAATTAAAAGAACTGATGGAGGCTGCAGTGTTTTAACATTCCTTGACCCACCAAACACACAGAAAGATGGCAGTGCACGTCTTGGTCTGGTGGAATTTCAGATTCTTTGGAATAAGATCAGGAAGTGGCTGGTAAGTGACCGTCGGTTGTATTCTTAGGCCATCCGCTTTTGTCTAGCGAGGCATCGTGATCGCGCGCGAGAATTAAAAATAAGTCATATTCAGCAGTAATCCTTCAGTTTACAGGATCTGAGGAAACAGCCACGGTTAAGACTCTTCATTTGCACCTGCATTATAAATCCCTGACTTTCTGACTCCTGTTTCCCAGGTGATCTTCAGACAGTTCGACCTGGACAAGTCAGGGGCCATGAGCTCCTACGAGATGCGCCTGGCTGTAGAGTCAGCAGGTACCGCACCCCCCCACACACAGCTCAGAGCGCCAGCACAGCAAGGAACCACACCTGGCCACAAAAACACACTCACAGTGTATTTCTAAAGATGTTAGCACTTGTGCACTTGTTAAGGCACACTATAAAGTGTGATGTTTCAGCTGTGATGTACTGTGGTGTGCATAAAACAATGCATTTGTTTTGAAACTTTTAAGAAGTTTTGACATTTGTTTTAAGTTTAGGTTTTAAGTTGTGTTGCGAGTCTTTCACTGAATTGTATGTCTAAAAAAGTGTGTAAAGGTTATATACCAGTATATGTATGAAACCAAAGGTTTTGCCATCCTAAATCTACTTGGCTTATGCAATATCTTGTAGGGACATTTTTTAAGACATGTTCCTTGCAACATTTTAGTCAATTAAAATGGATGTTAAGCTCCTGGCTTGTTACACCTTCCCTTACTGGCGCTAAAGAGAAAGAAGACATAGGTTGAAACGATGTTTTGCACATTTATTTCAACCTTAGCAAATCCCACAAAACAGACATTGCACAATACATACCAGAGAACATACAAGACAAGACCGTATAACACATTCCCCAAACATGCAAAACTAGCCTTCGTTAAGTGAATGAACTCCCCGAGCTGGGTTGTTACTACTTTCTTTATACACCTCTGACCAGTCCAGACAGTACTCCACCTGTTGGTTGTTCTAAAAATAGGTGTTTACATGACATATTTGGTCAGATTGCTGGTTTATTGGCTTAGTGGGATCGTGGGTGCCCCCCCCCACTGTGAGGGTATGTTGACTTCATTATCACAGGACAGTCTCAAATCCTTCGAAGGCTGTTTGCTCCCAGGCCAGCCATCTGTTGGATAATTGGTTCTCCAGATAACAGAACTACAGTGCAGGGGTGGAGAGGACAGGCTCAGGAAACAACAGTCAGCTCCTTCCATCTCTACAATCTCTAGAGCTGCTGGAAACACTTTATGAGTTTGGTTTCCTACAGTCTTTTAGCCAGCATCATGCTGTACGTCAGTGGTTGAGTTGGCTTGAATCATCAGCTTCAGTTGGAGCCCCGCCTACACAGTGATTACTCAGAAGAACTAACTGACCATTATTTTATTAGCAAAGCACATCCTGAAGGTTTGGCTGACTTATTTCACATCAGTGTCAACCTGGTCAGGCTCATTGTACTGTAAGGTTATGAGCAGACTGGTCAGGCTCATAGTACTGTAAGGTTATGAGCAGCCTGGTCAGGCTCATTGTACCGTAAGGTTATGAGCAGCCTGGTCAGGCTCATTGTACTGTAAGATTATGAGCAGCCTGGTCAGCTCATTGTACTATGAGGTTATGAGCAGCCTGGAGCAGCCTAAGGTTATGAGCAGTCTGGTCAGGCTCATAGTACCTGTAGCCTGGTCAGGCTCATAGTCTGTAAGGTTATGAGTAGCCTGGTCAGGCTCTTAGGTTAGTAGCCTCAGGCTCAAGAGGTTATGAGTCTGGTAAGTGATGCACAAGGTTTCCCTTTCAGGCTTCAAGCTCAACAACAGATTGAACCAGGTGTTGGTGGCCAGATATGCTGAAAACGAAGTAATCGACTTTGACAACTTCATCTGCTGCCTGGTCAAACTAGAAGCCATGTTCAGTATGTGGATCATTTCCTCTCTGAAGCACTTTTTAAAACTGTTTATTCTGACTGTAAGGTTATGGGCCTGACAAGTGAGGCTAATGGATAAACGGAGAACAGTGGCACATTTTGTGTAAATGCCAGAGATGATTATCTGAAACGCCAAGGCCCCGTGTGGTTTGCTGACCTGTTGTCATCTTGTTTCCTTTACAGGATCTTTCCAGCAGCTTGACAGAGAGGGGGAGGGCGTGGCTGAAATGAATATCACTGAGGTGACTGATCTTTTTAACAGTGCTACTCAGATTTCCCCAATGCTGGCTGAAGTACAGCGCTGCAGCAGAGCCTCTCTCTCTCTCTCTCTCTCTCTCTCTCTCTCTCTCTCTCTCTCTCTCTCTCTCTCTGTGTTGTTTAGACCCTGTCCTCTCTCTTGTTGTGTTATTTAGCCCCTATTCTCTCCTTGCCTGTGTTGTTTAGACCCTGTCTTCTCTCCCTGGCTGTGAGGTCAAGCCCGGTCTCTCTCTCGCTGTGTTATTTAGCCCCTATTCTGTCTCCCTGGCTGTGAGGTCACGCCCGGTCTCTCTCTGCTCATGTTATTTAGCCCCTATTCTGTCTCCCTGGCTGTGAGGTCACGCCCGGTCTCTCTCTCTGCTCGTGTTGTTGAGCCCTTGTTCTCTCCCTTGTGCTTCACAGTGGCTGTACATCACCATGTGTGGCTGAGGAGGTGTGCCACCCTGCAGAAGAACTCAAAGGGCCGGGTTGTCCGGCTAGTGCCTGTCCCCCCCCACCCCCCCCCCCCGATGTCCCGCCCCCATTTAGGATCCCATCACTAACAGTCCTGGCCTCTTGACTAATCCAAAGACACCTGCCTGCCTCCACCGGGAGAGGTGTGAACTGACCGAGGTGCTTACGTTTTCTTTCTGTGAACTGCCTCAGAAACTGAGACTCCTTTAGAGATTTCTGTTCTTATCTCAACAGCTGTCGTCGATTAAATGACACAAACGTCCTAGGGCCCGCCTGAGAACACTAGATTCAGTCGATATCGTTCAGACCCATTAACGATATTAGCGTGAAATCTCTAAAATTGGAAAAATACAATAAATCTTGTCTACAGGGCCTCATTGCGGTGAACTCTTAATCTCCATCACTGCATTCCACAGGATACTAGCACAAGAGATTTATTTTAAGTCTGTGTCTTAAACTATAGTTCAGGTAATACTGTGGTAGCTCGGGTTAGCTAGCCCGATAACAAGTAAGAAGGTAACAAGGTTACACCGCAACAGCGATCGGCCACCGATTGTAAAAGAGGGAAACGGAAGCTATTGGTTGCATGTTGATTTATATAGCTAGCTTGCCATCCAAACTTTCAATTTGTTAGCGAGCAAGTCAATTAGCTAGCTACCTAGCTAACGTTAGCTTGTTAAAGTCACTTCATGTGTGGAAGGTGTGCGGAATGCTATGCCAGTTGCAAAGAATTTGCAAGAATGTTGACATCATCTTTTTCTTGTTCGCTCTTGTACTCCTATATGCAAGATTACAATAATGTGATAGTTCTCATATATATATATATATATATATATATATATATATATATATATGTATTGCACTAGTAGTATTCTTTTCACAGGAATGTGTTTATCTTTGTTGAATCGAAGAAATAACATTATCGCAGTGCCATAGAAGGGAAGGAATGAGTTGGAGCTGTTGATTGAGGACTAGTCCTGGTTTGGGGGAAATGGTCGACACCAACTAATGATGGGGACTTCAGCTGACCATTAAGAAATGAGAAAAGGTATCTGACATGCCTGCATGCGTCCCAGTGACAACAACATAACCATGCCATCATCCCCCCTTCTATTTCTCACAGCATTTTGAATAAGGATTCAATACGCCACATGTGAATGCAGTTAAGTAGACATTGTGCTGTTATTATACTGTTCAGTTAAGCATCATTTCCTTTTTAATTTGTAAGGGCAAAGGGTATGAAGGGCAAAATCTGTGAAAGGTCTGTCATGAATGTGAATTGCCATTGCCATTCACTGTCATGAATGGGGATTTTATTGTATTTTAGTTTTTAATAATAAACAAAAATGTATTGTTGTGAATAATGGACCATCGCCATTATTGGTGTCAAAAATTGCCATATTTCTGTAAAGTGTATGAAATTGTGCATGGGTGGGGGTGGGACTGGGGGGCTGGAGGTGTAGAAGTCCTCTGCATTGAGCAGACCAATCACACTTGTTTCACGAGAGCGATGTTATCCCAAGCCCTCTCACATGGAAGAATAAGTGTTTGGCCATAAGGAGGAGCTGTGCATTTTGACCTGAGCTCAGGCTGTTGCATGTGCAGTGTATGTAGATGTTGTCATTGCATTATGAACAGGTGAAAATCCCTGGCATTAAAAAGCTTACTAAACCTCACCCTATGTTTCCTCACCCCTCTATTTGTCAATACGCCATTTTTTGTCAGTCAAATCATTGTCTCATATGGGTAAGTTATATGAGTCTTTGTTGGTCACCTGCATCAGGTCTGGAAAGAGCAATCTCTCAGTAGGACAATAAAGTGTCTATCTAACCATTGCCCTAAAATCAATGCATCTAATGCAATTTGCAATGTTTGTTATTTTTAACATTGTAACAATGCCTGTTGCCGTGTCCTCAACAAACAGACAAATTAAATAAATACATTTTTACATTTATATTTATGGCATTTACCAGACGCTCTTATCCAGAGCGACTTACAAAAAGTGAATTTATACATGGTAAGATTAATCCTGGTTAGTGCAAGAGATCAGTGTAGTGATACAGTAAAATACATTATTGTTGGCAGCTGTACACCGTACCTGTAACAGGGAAAGAAACTGTTTTTTTTTTTTTTTTTTTTTAAAAAAAATTAAAACATGTAGGCAGTGGTGATGGCAGTTAATTAATGTATAGAATCAGTAGTAGTGGAGTCTAAAGAGGTGTTTTATATATATATAACTTAACTGTAACCCTAACTCTCCTTCCCAAATCCTAATCCCACCTCCCCAACCCCAAACACTAACTATAACCCTCATTCCTCCTGGCTACCTCCTTCCCCAAGCTTAATCCCTGCATCCAAATCCAGACCATGTACAGTGGCCTCCGGGCCCAATGTGTATGGTATTACCGATTGGCTCATGCAATTCAAAACCACACCCCCCAGAACCTAACATAAATGGACTTCACCATTTCCCATGATTCAATCTTATCTCAATACGATGATGACCAAAACTGTGCGTGCAAAGTATGGCACTATGTCATGACACCTGCGGTGTAAGCTGTACCTGCAGCCAGATGTACAGTACCTGCTTGGAACCCTCCCCCCCTTTCAGATCAGATGTGTGCCAGTCCCATTTTTGATCTGATTTCTCCATGACGTCATTCAAATAAATATGTAGCTGTGACCGATCTTTCGCTACAGCCTCATCGATCACACCATACACCCCAGGTAGACCTCTCCGCTCAGGCGCCTCTGGCCAACTGGCTGTCCCGTCCCTTCGGGGCACCCTGCAGCTGCTCCTCGCGGCCTCGCCTCTGCTCCGACCTCAACCCCCCAGGGGTGGAATAACCTTCCACACTCAGTCAGGCCATCGCTGGCCATCTTCCGGAAGACTGAAAACACACCTCTTCAGACTACACTCCTACACTAACTTTTCTCTCCCGGTTGGAAGGTATAGCGAGCGTCTGTCTACAACGGCATCGGTTGTGTTGTTGCTGTGCTGATCTCTTGCTCTAGCTGTGGTTGCCATTTTAAATTGACTTATTGTGAGTTGCTCTGGATAAGAACATCTGCTAAATGGTTAAATGTAAGATGTATAGTAGACCACTGGAGTACCTTATATATAACATATATATATATATATATAACAACAAAACTCTTCACATGTCTGCGCCACAAATTCATGCCAATGTGATGTCACTGTTTGCTGAGTAATACGTTTCTAATGAGTACAGATAGGGGAAATGTGCCATCACCAAGGTTACACATTGTGTCGGTGTATATTCTGTTTGTTTCATATGCTCTTGTTTTCTATGAAGATTTCACAAGCCACAACAACATGCATTATTTTCAATTGCTTTTCAAATGACAAATTTCACATTTCGAATACCTCTCAATGTGCAACATTAAACACAAAACACAAATCACAAATCAGTTTACAGGGGATGTCGTTTAAATAAAATGAATGGTGTGCACATTACAGACTTTCAGAGTAAAAATGTAAATTACTGCATTCACATTTTGGCTAAACTTTGGTTCCTGATCATAAACCCTTGTAAGTTGTGGGGACAAAATAACATAAAAAACTAAAGTTATAATAATGTAGCAGTAATAGTGGTAGTTATTATAATGCATGGCTGAATTGCAACTCTGCTATGGAGGAACTGGTTGTTTTGAATTTTGAATGTATTCCAAGGGCATAATTATTTTTAAGGTTTATTTTCCCTTCACTTGTGCTGCATTCAATAAAGGGGTCCTATCACTTTTATGAGCAATTCAGTATTGTAATAGAACTGGAAAAACACCATCCACAATTTTTACAATCTGAACAGATACATCGGAAAAAACCACCAAAAGGGGGCAGTGTTGTCACTATTAGCCAGAATAACACCCATGTGTAGATTGACACCACTGCTAACTTCACCTGCATTGTTTCATCTGTTGAGTTTTCGTTTAGTTTTACTGGGTTTAAAAAAAATATATATATATATATTCATGTTTATCTGTCGCAATTTAATGCTGAATCAAAGGAAGTTAACCATGTCAGTCTACACTACATATAATCCGTGTATCATTATGCCAGACAGTCTTGGTTGAATGGGAAATTCTTTCATACATTTTGAATGGCTAAATAATTAAAAACATGTGAAACTACACTGGATGAACCTGTCTGGTACTGTCAGATATGTCCTGTAAAGTTATATTTACTTAAATGTATATCAGAGATCAGAAGTGAGATGTACATTGAGCAAGCACTGCCCCCACTCTTGTTGGACAACTGCTGTTTCAACGGACCTTGCATTCACTCTAGTACTTGAACGCTACGCTGAGTAACATGATAGCTTCCCATAGCTTGAGCAGTCTTGCGCCATATAGGGCCCAGACAGACATACATGGAGTGTGGGTGTATGCATGTATTTAACCCCAAACTATGCTTTTGCATGTTTTAACGTGAAGTATTAAAGTATGTATACAAGTACGTATGATCATAACTTTGTGCACACTCCAGATAACATGGAAATATTACCTTGTGGTTAATTATCAGCACTGTATAGCCCTAACATTTAAAATATTGAACAACTGCACAAGCTGAAGCTTTTATGATACTTCTCTGTTAAGCACTTTGACCCCCAAATGTTATATGAAAGGTGCTCTATAAATAAAGTGTATTATTATTATTATCCCATGCTGTTTTTGACGATAATGGGTTCAGTCCCCGTATAACAGTAGGGCATGTTTATTGTCATCACAAGATTACGATGATCCTGCCCAGACCCAGCGGTCTGCTGTGCCTACATCTTGTCTTGGTGGTTTGCGATGAGCTGTAAAACAAACAACCACGACACCGTGCACCACCTACAACAAACAAGACACAGAAGTCACCTTGGACTGACCATGATACGGTCTTTTTTGGACACACCCTGTGCCGGCCAGAAGACGATGGGCTCCCCCCCTTTTTAGTCTGGTTCCTCCCAAGGTTTCTCCCTATCAAGGGAGTTTTCCCTTGCCACTGTTGCCTTTAGGCTTGCTTTTGGGGGGGTCTAGGCCTGGGTTCCCTTCTGTTAAGGGTTTTGTGATAATTAAATTGTGAAAAGCGCTACACAAATAAAACTGATTTGATTTAAGTGTATATATGCTGACCTCACACAGTCACACGTGTGTAACAAAAACAGCGTTTGCAAAAAGGCATGTGACACAGTCTGAATGTTTTCACTTAAACACAAATTTTATTTGAAAACCAACCTCCATAATTCCTTGTATTAATTCATCCCCCCCCCCCCCACCCCACCCCACCCCACCCCACCCCACCCCACCCCCCCCCACCCCCACCCCACCCCACCCCACACGTGCTTCAGTCCAAATTCGCCTAAACAAACCTGAGCGCAATAGCCAGCACTTTGGAGTAGTCTCCCTCCATTCTGCGCAGGTGCGAAGGCAAGGGCACCTTGATCCGCGTGCCAGTCGGGTTCCCGTTCTCCTCGATCAGGACCACATTATTAGAGTCAAAGCGCGAGGTCATGCGTTCCCCCGGCATCTTGTGTCCGACAATCAGCGCTTTTTTCTTCTGTCCTTTGATGGCGAGAAGCACTCTGTCCCCCACTTTGCCCACCCCATTCTTCGTGTAGACGTGAATGACCTTGGGCGCACGGTGATACGGGGTGTTTCCCAGGGTGCTGTTGTCCACGACTCGCACCCTCGTCATCTTCTGGATGGCCCCGACGGCTGCAGAGACACTGCAGGGAACAGACGCACATGGCTAAAGATTTCGCTATAATAATAATAATATACGCCATTTAGCAGACGCTTTTATCCAAAGCGACTTACAGTAGTGAATGCATACATTTTGTGGCCCCAGTGGGGATTGAACCCACAACCTAAGCGTTGCCAACGCTGTGCTCTACCAACTGAGCCACAGAGAACCACGCTATACAACTTAAGTGCGCCCGCCCCCACCCTTCCTTATTCACCTTTTAAAGGTAAAGATTTCTTATCAGCCTAAGGCTGGTCATCATTTTGAGGTGCCTCATCAGTTTCTACATAGCTTTGCTACCTTGCGACTGAGACACAGCCAACATCTGTCTGTCAATAAGTCAACAATAATCAGAATCATGGGGGGGATACAGTGCCACAAAAATACCTTTCTCACAAGCTAGTTGAAGTCTGCTTTGCCGTGAGAGTGGTCTGTATTATAATGGAGGACAAAAGTTAACAACTTGCAATAGAAAGTGGATGGTATGTATTACTTTAACACACACAAATACACTAACTGGTATGCGCTGTCTATCTGGTGGATTTGCACTACCTTCAGTATGATCGCTGCTCGGTTGTTTTTGTTATTTAAATTTTTTTTAAATTCTTGTATTTTAGCATCTGGTATTTCAATATACTATGATGTTCTGTATGTGTCTGTATAGCTGCTAGGTTTTTACTCTGGTTTCTAAATATATTTATCTTGTATTTATTATTCAGTATACTGTGATGTCCTGTATGTCTTGTGTGTTCTTTCACTCCTGTATCATTGCTGCTGTGACAAACCAATTTCCCCGGGATTAATAAAGGCTATCTTATCTTAACTAAAAATAAATAAATTAGCTACCTGAAAGCACAGTGATGTGGCATCCTTGACATCTGGGTAAGGACTCCCCCAAGGCGTCTTACAAGCGCCATGTTACCCTGCATGAACAGAGAAGTACGTTACATTAATACATTTACGCACTAGGTAGGTGAATAGCTCAATTACAGTGGCACGCACAATTACCACCCAGGTAAGAAAATGTGTCTGGCCCGGATCGCCTGCTGCTATCTGGGCAAATCCGCGAGCTAGTGAAATAATGCAGGCAACATTAGTGAAATAGGTCATGTCATAGTTTAAATTGAACATATTTCATTGGGAGGTTTTTGTTGTTGTTTTTGAGCTGACAAGCTGCTCCGAGACCGTTTTTTCTGATGGGTTTAACGTTAGAACCTAGCTGGTTGAAGCTACAGCTGGTCCTAGTTTAATGGTTGCTCTAGCACGTAGAACTTATCTAGGGTGGTCAGCTAAGCTGTTCTTGATGCGGTTAACACGATATTACTGGTGCCAGGTTAATTTTTTTGTAGCTGGCGAAAGATACTACTGCAGCTTAAAATCAGTGCGCGAAAGGCTTAAAATAACGGATAACCAAATTAGCTAAGATTAAGTCTAAATGTGCGTATTGACAGCTAGCTAGCCTTCAAGGCGAATTCAATTGGTTGGTGCACAGGATGAGCATAGACCACCATTTAGGGAAACTACATCAAACTATTTCGATTCAGCAGCGGCATTTAAAAAAACAAATCATCTACTACAAAACATTTTTGGTAATTCACACATTTAATTGTAACACGACTTACTAGAGCCAATACGTCGTATTGTAGCTTCTCTGGACCTTTCAAAAATACTACATGCCAATGTCAATTCAGCGTCATAAAAAAGCGACGGACAATTCTTCCTCGGTGGGTTGAATGAATGTTTAAAACAATTTCAGGAACTTACCGCCACCTAGTGTGCTGGAGTGTGGACTACATCTTAGTTATTACCCAGCCCCCTGTGAAATCTCAGCACCTAGTTGTGGTTAACAGCCAAACTGGCTGATTGTCTTTGATTTCACCCAGACATGTGGGATTTAAAAGCTGGTCTGTATTTAGGCTTTTTTAAAATTTATTTTTTAACCTTTTTTTAAACCTTAATATACTGTTAAATCTCTTAAATATTTGGGATGGGCTGATTTAAGTTGTTTGGGCTTGTCTTTAGTATTTATGAGGAGTGTAATATCATTATATTATCAGTAAATATGTGTTATGTGGCAGGTAACACACATGCAGAAACAGATGCTATCAGATTCAACAAGGACATTCTAGAAGGTCCACAAATTGTTTGCCATTTTTGTATGCACCAGAGGGAATAGCCTGACCTCTAGCCTCCATCTGTTCCATACTCCAGCACAGTAGATGGCAGTATGCACATGTAGTTCGTTTTGAGATGAAGCTAAACCCACCAAAGAAGAGGTCTGGGCTTTTACGCTTCAATCAATCATCCCCGTTAGGCCCATTAACATTAGCCTCTTTAGAGGTTGCAAATAGTACTGAATACAGTTGGGTTATAGTACATAGTAAGATTGAGACAGATCCGAAAATACTATAGTACAATATTACACGTTTATGTGAGTGTAACAGCAGCAACACTGTTTATTTTATTTTGATTTTTTAAAAGCATTTTCACTTGTACATTTCTCACTGGCCACCCTCATCTCACTTGCATGTTGGATCAAAACTATTTTGAATTTTTTAAATACCAAATACTTTCTCGTCAATTTCTCCACCCACCTATAAGTGCAGATATATTTCCACAATTTAAGTTATTAAATGTGGTCTTCTGGGAAATATACATAAAACTTCCAGGATAATGATGTTCTAATATAATACGTGATGCACCAGTAACAAGATTAATTAATTAATTGCACGATGAAGGCTAATTTGAATGAATTAAAATGAACCTGTATTTCAAATATTATTTCAAGTAATAAAAATGTTCATGGAATCTATTAATTTAATCTTGAACCACTTGAACTGATCTGTAAATGAATTACCTAGTGTAAAGAAAATTACAGGTCAAATGAATCCCTGGCAGGGATTGGTCGGTCGGCTATTAATACTATTAATACCATGTTTATAGAGATTGTAAATCCCTTTATTATTCCAGTGCAATGTACAATGTCTGTTGCTGTATGCCCCATCTGACAATTGATTTGAAAACTAAACAGGGGGGGGGGGGGACATGTTTGCTAACACAGGATAACTTCACAAAGCGTCTACTTTACATTCCCAGAGCGTCTGCGACGTAAAACACTGCCCACTTTGCAGTGACGCGAATAGCTAGTTGCTACCTAATTAACATGAATGGCTACGTCCCTCGTCGAAGTTCCAACTTCAGCAGCTTGCTGGCGAAGCTAAGCGCCACCCTGCCTCTAGTGGCCAACGCCAGTGCGCGTTTGTGTTATCTGCAGTGAGAGACCGGAGCCATGTATGTGCGTTCGTATGGTAGTTAACGTGGGAGGATTTTGTTTTTCCCAACATCAGCAGCGAGGTGGTGGATTTACACGGATTTCTCATTCAGGATCTTAACATCGGGGACACTGAAGTGGTGAGGAAAACCAATTTAACCGCTGTCCTAAGACAGGTAGGTAATACCAGAGACTAGCAGAGCGGCAATGCGCTTTTACGTAGATAGCTAACGCGCAAAATGCGAAAGACGAGGTAAGTTAAACCACGGCTTGATAGCTAAGCCAGCTAGAACTCGGTGTTCTTGACGCAATCGTTAAAGCGCTAGGTGTCATTACCTAGGTAATTACACACCGCATAATTAATATCGCTTGTCGCTAGCTAGCGCAGGCTAGCAAGCAGCTGGAGACTTGGATTTGTCACACCTTGAATTGGCTGTTTTGTTTAGGTAGCGCACTAGGAAACTAACCACAGCTAACCAGCGATCTGTATAGCTAGCAAACAATAGATCAAATTCGGTAAGTAGTCGGTGTCAACACGAACCACACGGATCTGTGCCACTTGTTTATTTAAACTTGTCAATATGTTAAGTTTACACAGTGGAAGTTGGTCTTTTGCTAGAAAACTTGGCAACATAATCAGCTTTGTAGTTTCATTTCAGTTAATTTGCCAGCGAACGCGCACAGGACCGCGAACTAGCTAGCGGGCTAACGTTACACAATATGACAAATGAATCGAATTAACATTGATATATATCTGGCTCGCTTGCTAATGGGCTGAAAGGACAATTACCCTGACCTCTGCCACACACAGCTAAATATTTAGTTAACTACAATTTATGGGTTTTATATTTCAGACTGCTTGATTGCTAACTGGATAATGTTATTGCAGCTGCTTGTGTTGGACGTCTTGAGGAGTGTTTTTATGGCTGTCTCTGTTGGGTTTGTTCTCAGAACAGAACAGGGTTGTCTTTGGGTTAAGGTAGCTAGCAAATAGTGGCATAGCCAACGTTGGCTCAAGACCAAATGGGTCGGTCTTGGGTAGATAGCCATTATATTTCAAGGCAGGCAGCAAAGTAACTTGGACTAATTGACGTTATGCGCAATGTGTGACTGCCGGTGCCCAGTAAAGCAGCAAACAGCAGGAGAATGACCAGCCAGCCAGCAATATACCGACTGTATTTTCACACAATCTCTCATGCACAATCGCCGTCGTCGCTTGCCACTCGCTTCATTCTGTCCCATACGTCTGGTGGCTAACGTTAGGTGTAATAGGCAGGCAGTGTGGTATAATGCTTAGGGAACTGGGCTTGTAACGTTAAGGTTGCAGGTTCAATTCAGAGGTGGGACACTTCCGTTGTACCCTTGAGCAAGGCACTTAACCTGAATTGCTTCAGTAAAACGTCCAGCTGTATAAATGGATTGTAAAGAAATGTAAACTATAAGTCGCTCTCGATAAGAGCGTCTGCTAAATGCCTGTAATGTAATTTAATATTAGCTCGTTGGGCGGTTACGCACGGCCGAAGGGAATGCCGAAACTCTTGCAGTACTGCGGATCACGAGGAAAATGTGACATCCTGGAATTCCTAAGATAGACTTCGGTGAGTGTGAAACATGTCACTGTTGTCTAATTTATCTATGAACATTCCACTATCACTTACATGTTCTTCAAAAAGTCAAAATCGATTAATTTAGTTTGGCAGTGTAATATGCACATGGTCTAAAAGACCGGTTCGGCCGAAGTTTGGTTTTCCTTTACTGGGCGAGAAGTTCTAGCTACTACTTAATTGGTCTCGCATCCTTTTCCCTGTGCATGACAGGGAGACCGGTGGAATTGTACTTAACGTTACTGTGTTACATATAGCTATGGATTTAAGGCTTCAATTGCTCGATGAAAGCGTATCTGGGACTTACAAATCGATTCTGAGTGAAGGCAAGCATAGGCAAATTTCGGAAAACCAGACATTATACCTGCCGTAATTGCGGGACCAATATTTGCTGTGATTTTTATTATACAGTACTACTGTACTTCCAACCTCAAAGAAAATACTGGAATATGTTCTTGCTTTTGTATCTTGCTGTTCTTCTACCTGGATAGACCTTTCTCTGACAGAGGGCAATGTCATAGATAATCTACAATGGAAAGATTAGCGTTAATCCTTGCGTCTCATTTGGAGTCATGATAAAGGGATTATGACCGCAACATACTGACACAAAGTTACAAGGAGGTGTGTTCTTTTGCATACAATGAAACACTGTTTTGTGTCATATGTGACCAATGGAGGATTTATTTTTGCCATTGTACATATACTGGGCATTATTTGTAAAGGGGTGTCAATTAGAAATGATATTGAGATTGTTGAAGATGAAAGCCATTGTTAAATAATGATTATCATGCTATAACAATAGTTTTGTTGAAGAAAAGGCTATAGCTCTTGCACAGATTGTAGTTTTGTGTATATATATATATATATATATATATATATTGCAATGTATTTTCCATTGTAGCCTAATTATTTTGCCACTCCCTATGACATAACTTTCAGCAAATGCGGCCTTTGCATTGCTGCATTTTATTTGGCTTTCGTTGCCTTGGCGCCAGTGACTTGAATCATCCCATGGAATTTCATCCTCACTGGAAATGGGTGAAACAGATAAAAACCTGCTTGGCCCATGTGCTGAGAGAGAGGAATTGGTACCACAGAGCAATAGAAAGTATTTTGTCCTCCCAACTGTAGGGTGGTCTGATTTTCTGTCCCCACTAAGAGGCCAGTTCAAAGACCATGTAGGGATTTGAAAGGAAGCTGATCCTTTCTCTTTTACTCTATAATTACCCTCACCCCATGAGATAATGGCTGGATTTGTTTTAAAAAAAAAAAAACATTCTGAACCCTAATGAGGCCGCGACTACCTTGGTCACATTGACGATGGACGATGAAGTGGTCTGTGGTTCGAGATTGTGCGTTACAGCTGTGCAGGTCTGACTGTAGGCGGTGTTCAGCCAGGTGCAGATACAGACCACTCGGGTGTCTGACTTTCCCAATTGTTTCCCCCCTGAGTGATTGTAAATGGGGCCACTGTTGGCACTGGAATCAGGGGGATTTCTGGTTTTGGTGCTTTTCCTCTGACTTTTTCTGTTGGGGGTGAAAAAAACGCACAAGATATATGACTAGCCCTGCAATGGAGCTGGTGTTAAATAGGAGCACATGGCCAAGCACAGCCAATCAGGTGAATGTGATAGGTATATAATTTCCTTAAAGTGGGTGGTGGTGGTGGTGGGGGGGGCCGCACACCCTACCGATAAAAGGCAAGCAGAAAGGAAAATCACTGACATTTTTTTTCTTAGATTGATTAAATTGTTTGGTGTTTTATCTGCAATATATCATCCGGTTATCCGGTTATAGCCATCATGCGGTTGAGCCCTTTAGAATGGCAGGAACTCTCTCTCACTGTTTGGGCAAGGGGAGAGTTTACACACTGGCAATGGGGGCAGGTTATAGTAAGCGGCTGTTTTACAATTCTGGTTTGTTTTGGTGCACACTTCAGCTGGCTAATCTCGGGAAATGTCAAAAGTAAAGGCTTAATTTTGTTAGCAACCTAAGAGAGACATTTCTCAGAGAATAAAGCTCTTTTACTTTTCTGCCTTCTGAATTGGTAATAATAAGTTGGCCTGACTTATGTCACTACTAAATTGTCAACCTGGTCAGGCTCATAGTACTGTAAGGTTATGAGCAGCCTGGTCAGGCTCATAGTACTGTAAGGTTGTGAGCAGCCTGGTCAGGCTCATAGTACTATAAGGTTATGAGCAGCCTGATCAGGCTCATAGTACCGTAAGGTTATGAGCAGCCTGGTCAGGCTCATAGTACCGTAAGGTTACGAGCAGCCTGGTCAGGCTCATAGTACTGTAAGGTTATGAGCAGCCTGGTCAGGCTCATAGTACCGTAAGGTTACGAGCAGCCTGGTCGGGCTCATAGTACCGTAAGGTTATGAGCAGCCTGGTCAGGCTCATAGTACTGTCAGGTTATGAGCAGCCTGGTCAGGCTCATAGTACTGTAAGGTTATGAGCAGCCTGGTCAGGCTCATAGTACCGTAAGGTTACGAGCAGCCTGGTCATGCTCATAGTATTGTAAGGATATGAGTCTGACCAGGAATTGAGGCTAGTTGCTTTCAGGTGCCAGAAGTCTACAGGATTGGTTACTTTGTCGATCAGACCTTCGTTGGTTGTAGACACAGCTGTTTCCCTTGTGAGAGTGCCCCAGGAGTTCTGAGCGGAGCAGCAGTGGCTCTCTCCCTGGGTGGCCAGTCATAGAGTTTTCAACCCCCGTGCATATTAGTGTCTGCAAACTGACCCTGAATTCAGCTGATTCCAGGGCTATTCCGTAAAATGACATGGTCCCTTCAGACAGTGAATGGCTCTCTGTGTTGCCTCCTGCCCCCACGTGTGTGGCTGTGTGGCGGCTGCTTTCTCGCTGAAGTCACCAGCGTTTCCCCTACTTGTCCGTGCAATGGACCAGAATTGCAGAACTGCAGAACTGCAGAACTGCTTGACCTGGTGGATTCGGCAGTAAGTAAGCCTTTGTGTCAGTGTCACTTATCCTTTCGGTACATTTGTCCTGAAAATGTAATCTTGTTTGCAGTAAAAATCTTATCGGTTTTTCATATCTGTTGGCAGGAACATACAGTATCCTCTCTCTTCACCTTTTTCTGTTTGCTCGGTGATTTGAGTCAAGTACATTGCCTTTCGCTCGATTACCTTCTGTGGTCTTTTGAACAACAGGAAGTGAAACCAGTGACGGTGTTGTCACGTTAAGATTAGGTGGCCAGCTTCGTATGGCACTTTTCAGTGGGAGTTCAGTTTGCAGGCTGAGTATTATCAGTAGTTCAGGTTTATTTTTCTTTTTTTCTTTTGTTTGTTTCATTTTGATATGAAGAAACTTGTTATCTTGCTTACCATCAACTGGGACTGGCTTACAGTATAAGCCACATTCACCTCACTTCAATCCTGATGATTTCAACTCCTTGCTTGCTTTTATCATGGTTGTGGTTGTGGTTGTGGTTGTGGTGGCTGGTAATGGTATCGCCTCGGTATTAAAAATACCGCGTGATTAGTCGCACAGACCACCTGGTGCCCCGGCCGCTTTTATTGCCCGCGTGAATCTGAGCACCATCACAGCGTGGTGGAGAGGAAGCATTTTGGTCCCTGATGGTTGTTGGGATTTCCAGAGCATCACTCATTCTGCAGTCCGACAGCTCCTTCGAAGCTGTGAGTTTGGGAAAGGCCAGTGTTTAGTGTTATTTCCCCCTGCTGGAGCCCTTCTGAGCATAACGCAGCACAGTGCCGCACAATGAATGAAGCGCTTCTGATATGTGTACCCAAAATCACATTGCATTTTTTCATTTGACATTTTTAGGCATTTAGCAGACGCTCTTATCCAGAGCGACTCACACAATTTACATTTCTTTACTTAAGGCGCGTTTCCACCGCATTAACTTTTCCCAGGAACTTGGGACCTTTATGGTAATTATCTTCATATCAGGAAACGGAAGTAGCAGCAACCAGCGTCAGAATGTAGCTCAGGGGACTTATTTATCCCCCAAAATGTTCCTAGTCAAGAGGTAGGTCTTTTCGATGTTACGGAACTTTTGGTGGTGGGGCTTGCACCGCTGAACTTTTATGATTGGTCGAGTGTGGTAAAAGACTCGCTGCGTTGTTTCAACCGCCATTTTAAAAATCGGCATTAGCAAACCAGTTGGAAAAATCTATCTATAAATCAATGGAGCAAACTAAAAATAAAATATACGACAGATGCCTTTCTGGGAGGCAGGTTTTTAGAAACGCGACCGAATTAAATAAATGTTAAAATTTGCAATCTTTAGATTTTTTAATATATTAATGAAGGCATAAGTCCACCCTAGTTAAATCGCCTAAGGCTAAGTACTGAATCTAAAAATGTATTTTGTGAAATTTTCGAATAAAGATTTAGTGAAATAACTTAAATTGAAAAACTGAAATTGTCATTCATTGGCGTACGAAGAAGAATAATAACATGCGTCAGCGGACTAATTTGCCTAATCTTCGCAGTTCTTTACACCCCTGTGGAAACGCAGACGTAATGGATTGAAGGAACCTTTTAATTCCTTGAAAATAGTTCCTGCGACTACAAGTTCCTTGCAATTTCTGGTGGAAACGCGCCTGTACAATCCATTTATACAGCTGGATATTTTACTGAAGCAATTCAGGTGAAGTACCTTTAGCTCAAGGGTACAACGGCAGTGTCCCACCTGGGAATCGAACCTGCAACCTCTGAGTTACAAGCCCAGTTCCCTAACCGTTACACTACACTGCCGCCACTGGTTAATATACATGTGATATTGATATACATGTGAATGAAATCGGGTTCATACACGACTTAGTAGTAGACATCGTATCGGCAAGTTCTTGATTTAAAGGAGAAACGCATCACCACTGGCCTTCATGCACGCCAGCAGAGAGATTGGAATTTGATTGGGTAATATCGTGGCATGTGTATGACAAGAATGTATGGTTGTTTGTTTTGGCTGAATGACGGTACATGGGTTTCCATTGAATCGCACACACCTTCAGAGGGACTGCCGTGCCCCAGAGACACCATCTTTACTGCCGGAAGAAAGCGATGCATTCGTTGGAGAAATCGTATAGTGGTATTCAGATTAATTTGATGAGACGTGCGGTCTGTGGAGTCTGTAGACCACCGGTGGGACACTCCATTCTTGGAGTGTGTATGTGTGTGTGTGTAGGTTTTTGTTTCCACCACTTACCCTGGCAGTTAGCTAATTAGGCGTATGCACCTCCGCCAGTTCGCTCGTAGAGTAGGCCACAATAAAAGGTTTCATATAGGGACACAAAAACATCATTTGTGAGCTTATGAAGAAATATAGCTGAAATGTCTGATCACATCAATTATTGGTTTAGTCATTAACTAAGAGCAGAAGTTGGCATGAAATCCAGAAGTGGATATAGCCCTGCTTGCCCACCCTTGCTGTAGACTGCCACACTCTCCTCCCTATACAGTTATACAATACATCACATCCCTAAAACAGCAACCTCGCTGTGAAAGGTGCCCTGTTTCCACAACAGTGGGACTTCTCACCAAAAACCAAAAAGATATATTGTTTTAAATGCATGTTCATGCCATTATTTCAAAGTCCATTATTGTAATTGGACATGTGAATTTTGTGGGTGTGTGGTGTGTGGTGTGACAGCAGTTTGGAGCTCTCAATTGGAGGCAGTGGGAAGCAGCTTGGTGTAGCCTTCAAGGACCCACTGGACCCTCGCTCCCTCCATCCGCCCGTCGCTTATGGGTCCTGCCGCCATGCTGTGTTCAATGTTGCCTTATCTCCTCAGATAAGCTGTCTTGACCTGCGATTCCAGCCATTCCCCTTACTCCATCTTTGTTTTTGTTTGTCTTTTGCCACGTCATCCTGACGAATGCAATAGCCAAACCCAGCTGAGCCAGGAGAGCTCCGTTCCACGCTGCTGTCCATTCGCTCTGCGCGGGACCGCGTTCATTTGGCAGCGCGTCATTTTGGCATTCGCCTCACCGACTGCCACTAGCTCTCGTCCGTTAGGCGAACGCACAGTGTGCAAGAGGCCGGCCGACTCCCGTCATGTGGTGCATTCCAGTCTCCCCCTCTGCCCTCTGCACATGTGCAGTCGGGTGAAACCGTTCCGACCGGACTGTGACGTAATCCCACTCTGTAATGCCTGATAATAGCATGTAATGTGGTCGATCATTAACAGTGTGTGCCTGCAAGGCCAACAACATGCCCTCTGCCCCAGTGCAGCCGACCGATGCAGTCTGCCCCTGACTTATCTGGCTGAATTATCGACTTATTGCAGCATTTTGCACCTTAGCCGTTGCCAGTCTTGTAAAGCAGGCTTAACAGTGTACCAATTTCCAATATTGTTGTATGTATGGGTAGCCTGTTTCAGCTGCCGTTATTGAGTTTGCTTGAAGGGGGGACAAATGTCAGGCGTAGAGAAGAGAAGCCGGTTTTATTTACGAAGGCTTATAATAATAGTAATTATACATTTATTTGTGGAGCATTTTTCAAGCCTTTCCTCTCAAAGTGCTTAACGTAGGCAGGGGAAGATTGTTAAAAAGTCACAGTAAAAATGGAACAACTGAAAGACTAAAAAGTTGGAACAACTGGACTAAAAAGTTACGTGTAATTATAAGACGGTGGATAAAAATGCGTTTTTGAAAGGGGTTTTAAATGAAGGCCGACATGTTTGCTCTGTGCTGCGATGTTTACTGAACGGGAGTAGCTCTGTAACGGCCGGGTGTCAGAGAGGTCGCGCTGTGTCACGGCGTGACTGTGCCGTTTCGGTCTGCGGACAGCGAGGGCCTCCGGGCCGTGTTTACGGTGTAAACGGCGTTCCCGGGTGCGCGTGCACGCCGGTGGTCAGGTGCGGTCTGGTCATGAGGACATCCTGCAGGGGTAAACAGAGGGAGGTAAACAGGAGCGCCGGCGTTGCTGCGCTTAACCACACACGGCGATACGGGCGGATAAACGTCTCCCTGCGACGTGCGTGGTTACTCGCTGTGTTCACGCAAAGCTTTTGAGGAGGCCGCTCAGGTTTTTAGTGTTGCCTTCACCTTACTCGTTTTTCTCGTGTGCGCCTATTTGTGCTAATTTGACGGCCTGCTCAAAGTATCGATTGCCTCAAAACGCTGTCGACGCTTGTCAAATGTAGCAAGTCAGATTTTGTATGGGAACCGATTCTATCCGCTGTAACCTTTTGATTCTATTTGATTCCTGTCTTGTAAGACCTCAGAAAAGAGCTGTATTTTGGGCGTCTCTTATTGACCGCTCAACAAAACCAGAGATCGAGATTTACAGCATTACCCACCCTCTCCAGCTTTAGTGTTGTCTACATCATGACCCACCCTTTCCAGCTCTCCAGTTTTATTTACTTCTAAAGCATGTTTCTCCCTCTCTTGCCTGACAGACAGTGTGTTACTTCAACAGCATGACGCACCCTCTCCAGCTTCACAGACAGTTTGTTACTTCTGCCCCTAAGGGCAAGTTGGGTGAGGTAGGAAATCTCTAGTGTCAGCATGTTTGTCGAAGAGCTGCAGCTGCCATTGGCTGCGGTTCCTTGTTGTCATGCAGCCCCTGAGCGCTCTGTAGCGCGGAATGCAGAAGCCGTCCTGTAGTCAGTCGGCTGCAGTGAAGACTTCATTTCCCAGTGGCCTTTTCATAAGTGGTTGTGGGTAATGGCCAGGGCCAGCCAGAGCTAAAGAGACCCTGAAGGCTTGGATTGTTCACATTTATAGGCTATTTTCTACCCGGACAATGCACTGTGTCAGCAATGCAGTGTCAGCAGGGCCCAGCGTAGAGGAGGACCGAGGTTTCTCTTTCACGCTCTTGGCAAACTCCGCTCTGTTTTCACCTGGCACTTGGCAAATGAGCAGCTCTCCTTTTTTTTTTTTTTAATGGTTCGCGATCAAGGCGGAAGTGATGATTGTTCCCTGTGTGCCCGACTGTCAAGGTTACAATGCCCCCTCTGACTTGTATCACGGCAGTACGGCGATCTTTATCGACACAGCCAGATGCTGTATTATAGTTCTATACAAAAGATTTCTCGGCCTTCAGATTCCTTTGCTTTGGTAGATCTCCATTGGGATCGAAATGAATTTTTGAAAGTCTTGCGAGAGCGTTTGGCTCTGCGTTACAGACGCAATCAAATGTGATGTTCAGAAATGTAGCCTATCCACGTGGCCAGGAATGTAGCCTACCGTCTCTTTCAAACGTCAGTGAAACGAGGCCTGCGGGTCGGCTCATGTGACACCGCATCAAAGAACGGCGTCGTAGAAAGCAGTTTTTGGACAGCCCATCGATCCCTCCGCACGTGAAACCAAAGATGCCCCACCCGAGTGAGCAAGATCTCTGAGAGCATTTCTGCCAAACTGTGTTCGACCTCATGTGCAAATTGGATGTGTGGCTCATTTTTTCTGGTGAAGGGGACTGGGATCGGTGGCCTGTTGAACCATTGTGAGCCAAATGAGTGTCCTTTTGTCTCAGTATGAAGTATGAAATGGGTGTTCCTTTTGCATTTGGATAAAGTGTGCTACAGTTTACACGTATCCCACCTGCTCCACAGCCCTTACATTGGTGATTTTCCCACGGCATGCAGCCAGTGCTAACCAAAAGGAGGGCTTCTGGAGGGCATCTCACAAACACTACACTGGAGGGCATCTCATAAACACCTCCTGTAGGGCATCTCATAAACACCCCCTGTAGGGCATCTCATAAACACCTCCTGTAGGGCATCTCACAAACACCTCCTGTAGGGCATCTCACAAACACCTCCTGTAGGGCATCTCATAAACACCTCCTGTAGGGCATCTCATAAACACCTCCTGGAGGGCATCTCATAAACACCCCCTGGAGGGCATCAACCACCAGTCAGGCTGGTGTTTGGGTGACTGAAATTGAGAGCGTAGGCGTGGATTCACAATATTCAAATGTCCACGTCACAGCAGGCGGAATGGTTCATCTTCAGAATGGCCGTTCAGAATCTGCTAAATCTGTAATAATCCCCACAGAAGAGCACATTGACACCAAATTAAGTTGCTAACAGGAACACGGGGTGTTCTCTCTTGCCCGCCAGCACCTCGCTCCTTGCTTTGTTTGTGTTGTGCGCTTGACAGAACCCGGTGCCATGGCAACCCTACATCGGGGAAGCACAATTTTCTCTGTGCGCCATTCAGTGCCCCGCTCCGCTCCTGACCTGAGCTCAGCCCGGGCCCCTCGCTGGACCGGACACAGAACTTCCGTCAGAATCCGAACAGCTCAGAGCCATGCACATGCCTCTTGGGCCACGTTAACTTAGCAGGAAAGATTATTGCGCATACGTTTACATCCTGGCTGACTGTCCTCAAATGTGCCCTTACCTCTGCACTTTTTTTGTATGCCTTTTCACCCACCATATAGTTTTGAGTCATAGTTTTGTTGCCTCATCTGTGCTACCATGAAGGATAGCTGACTTTGTTTAAGACCATTAGCATGAATTCAATCTCTTGTCTCTCATTAGGGCTTTGTTTTAGCCAAGTACTGACAATGACATTCATCCAAAGCTCACTCTTACACTGGCTCAGATCTGACCGTTCTATTTATGTTTGCTGGAAATATGTTTTGGAAGCCGGTGACAGCCAAACGGAAATCGCACCCTGTGATTAGCGTGGATGCATCATTGAATTAAATTGAAGTTCTAAGTTATTTTTAAAAACAGGTTCTGGTTTAGCAGGCATGTCAAAAACATTTTAAAAATGTTTCCACGTTATAGCAGCTTGAGTCTTTTAGCAGTATTTAGCAGCACAGCAGTTTGAGTCTTTTTTTCAGTGTTCACATAAGCTGTACCAAGATGTGTACCAAACCGTAACCTAAAAACCAAGGTATGTACCAAACCGTGAACTTCGTCAACTGTTACCCTGAGAGGTTTAAGCTCCACTACGGTGTGTGCGTCCCCTTGGTTGCGGGCGTGTGCTCTGAACATAAAAATAACTTTGACCAGTTCCTGCGTCCCGATTTTCCTGTTTGCTTCTACTATTCACAATGAATGGATAATTCTCAAGGGATTTCTGTCCAGTGGATCTTCTTAGACATACATTCTTAGTGGAATTTCTTATGAGTGTCCTGACCACGCTGTTGTATGTGTACCCATGCGTCTGTGACTGAATGAATGTGTGGGCATTTATTTTTGAAAAGCAGGTCCATTTTTACACACTGGCGAGCTTTGTATTGCGGACTGTCAGAGGGTTAGTGTCCTGTAGCTGATGAAGTTTCGGTCACATGAACAGGAGAGGTTTTGACTCTCAGTTGGAACATATTTCAGTGGAGAAAGGATAGGTCATGGGAAAAAGATTTTTTTGTTTGCATAGAAAAGGTTCAACACTAATTATCATTAGAATAGATGAATTTTTGGGAAACGCGTTTGTATATTATTTAAACTACTCTACTGTATTAATAACACAGATTAAGATACCTACAATTGTTAAAACAAATAAGCTTTATTGTCATCTCATACTAAATGACCACAAATGCATCATTTGTGTCATTCTGTGCCAACTCAACTAGGCCTGCTGGCCAAAAATTCACCCTGGGATTTTCAGGTACACAGTGTTCCAAAGTGCCATTCAATATTCTTTTACTTGACCATTTCGCTCACTGCTGTTATGTTGGTATTGTTTGTCTGCAGCTTGCCTGCACGTCTGTTTAATTGTGTTGCATGTTTACGTCTCCCTGAATTACATAGCCTATGCGTTCCATATTGGATCCTTTAATATCTGTACGATTGAATATATGAATGTGTATGTACAATGCTTACAAATATTTTTATTTATTTTTTAGGCATTTAGCAGACACTCTTATCCAGAGCGGTTTACATTTCTTTACATACAATCCATTTATACAGCTGGATATTTTACTGAAGCAATTCAGGTTAAGTACCTTGCTCAAGGGTACAACAGCAGTGCCTCACCTCGGAATTGAACCTGCAACCTCAACCGAGTTACAAGCCCAGCTCCCTAACCATTACACTACACTGCCAGCCTATTGCCACTCACATTCTCTCACATTCTCTCCCCACATAATCGGCCCAAAATATCCCACTTTCTTTGTGTGATATCATCACCCTGGAACTGATTGCTTCGTACATCCACTCCCTCTCAGAGGCCGGGAGGCTGTGCTTGTGTACAATACGGTGGCCACTCTGAGCCCAATGGAGGGGGCCTGAATGCACCGCCCTCTGTTTGTTTATTGTTCTGTTGCCGGGGGCTAAACCCCCCCCCCTCTGGTGACGTCACTTCGAGTCGGGGAGAGGAGGGTGGGAAATTAAATGTGTCGTTCTTTTGTGAAGCGCGGTGCACAGAAACGGCCTTCGGGAGAACGGCGGTGGGCGGGCCGCGGTAATTGAATTTGCGGCGCTCACAAGACCGGCCACAAGCCTTTCATCAGAGCCGTTTCGCAGGAGGGGTGAGCCGAGGTCCGTCTGTCCGAGAGGGAGAGAGGCGGCGGTCTGTGCAGAGAGGAGTCTGCTCCGGTTTTGGGACAGCGGCGGTTGCTATTCCGCACCCCTTGCCCCCGCCCCTCCGCCCCCCCCCCCCTGCAGAGCACGGAGCAGGAGCTGGCCACTGTGACACACAGGACTGTTGGTTTACAACTGAGGGCAAGAGGGAATAGCCCGACTGGAATGACACGTTTCTCAAGTGTCAAAGTTCAGGAGGGGGAAAAAAACAAGAAAAAAAACAAGCTGTTGCTAGGTTGACCAACGTAGTTATCGGACAAGCAAACATTCCAGGAGCCGGTAAGTGGGTCGGCTGTACCTTTGTATTGACGAATGTGTTATAAAGGGTTGTGGCCTTACTGTAATGTTTAAATATGTGTTCGTTCTGTTTGATATGTGTAATACTGTAGTGTGTAGTCTCTGCTATCCAGCTGGTTTGCATTTCTTATTGTGCGCGGCGGTTTCTATTGTTACTTCCAGCCGAGGCTGCTCTGGGGTTCAGCTGATCCGTTTTAATCCACCTCAGCGTCTTGCGAATGAATTATTCAAGCCTGCCGCCACCCCGCGGATTCAGAATGGCTGAGACGATGTTCCAGTTGCGGAATTGTCGGCGGTGAACGTTTAGTTAAAAAGCATGTGCTCGGCGCAGAACAGAAAACCCCGGTCGAGCGTTTAGGTGGGTGTGCCGGGCCACACGGCATGTACAGTCACCGCAATTTTCGCGATTGTATCGCACGCCTGACTAAGCGCTCTCCCTGGGGTTCAACCCATCCATTTACTTTTCCCCAGGAAAAATATTTAATTGAGCCTTAATTAAGTGCCATTCATGAGGTCGAACGGTGGATTGTTTGGTCGGAGAACAGATCTTTATCCTGTTATATGCACCCCCCCTCCCCTGCTCAGCTGAGGCTGGTATCGAAGCCTGAGTCCGGTCTTGCTGGAGAGAATGGTAAGGCGTGCGGCGATCGATATTACAGTGGTTGATCCGTTGGTCTTCGTGGAGGGGATGTGATATTTATTCTGAGAACTCTGTATCTGAGACGTGGAATGGCTGTGGCCTGTTGAGGTGGAAAAGCCTCAGGCAGCTGGTGACGGCGGTGGCCCGGATTAAGTGCTGCCGAAAAGGGGGATTCCCCTGCGTAGCGCTGAAAGCAGGCTTTGGGAACTAGGGGAGAGAGGCCTCTGAACACGACACTCGGCCCCTCTTAAAATATTGAAAGGCTGAGGCCTCTGAGCCGTGAGCATTTCCCAGAGTCCTCTTGGGCCCTGCCCTCAGATTTTTGCTCTCACTTCCACTGAAGTGGCCGAGGAAGAGAGCAGCGTTGAACTGGCGCAAGCCACCTTTTTTTATTTTTGTATGTGTCCATTTGTGCAAAGTTGAAAAGTAGGCTACGCTAATCGTCCTCAACACCAGCGGTGTGAGATGAAGATGAAGATTGCTGCACTTAGATATAGCCAGAACACATTTCAGTCTTAAGATGTCAGTCTTTACCGTCTTACAATTTCAGTCTTAAGATTTTTAAGACTGAAACCGATAGCAACTTTAGTCTTTTGTTTTCTGTCGGCGGTGTCAAATTCCACGACACTTTGCACAATTGAACAGAAAAGTCAGGCACCTTTTGTAAGGTCAAGGGCTCTCTTCCTGCGCTATCTGTACCTTACCTTCAGGTTATTAGTCGTGTGGGTCTCTACTAAGAACTTGAAATTGGGTTAATTAGATGCGTCATTAATGCTGTAGCCCTCCGGAAGTGCTTGTATAAATAGCAGGTGAGGCAAACCAAACATTCCCCTTGGCTTTTGCGTTGCCGTCTTTGCCTTTAGAATAGCTCTTAATGAAATGCATACAAACTGCGGCGGTCAATATCATCATTGTCATTTTGACGAATGTGCTGTAACCCCAGCTGATCGCCATTTCCCTGTTTTGTCTCTCTTGACGGCTAGCCTACTGTTGTCCGTTTCTGCTGATCTGGCTCCGTTTGATTTTGTCGGCTAAGTGGAAGCGATGGTGGCTAAAGGGGAAAGACTCAGCTGGTGGTGGAAAAAGCAGGTGAAGGTTCAGCGCGTCTGGTGTTGTGAGCACGGCCACTCGCGCTAACCTTAGGGGCCCGGGAACCCTGTGGCCTGAAGGGAGAAAATTGTGCCCGCAGGAGAATGGCGCTCTTCGCTGTGACTTTGTAACTCGCCACCTGAGGGGTAAAGATTGCTCTTGCTGGAGTGAGTTGATAAACGGAGTTGTTTTTGCAGTGCCCAAGTTTGACCCTGAAGCTAGCGGCTTAGGGTCAGCCCCTCCCCCGCCCCCTCCTTTGTGCTTATTTGCACCTTGGAATTAGCCTATATCTCTGTTTAACTCGTGACATGGGTATTTATCTTATTCCGTATCTTGATTTTTACCCGGCGTTGTTTTCCTAGTAGGAGGAAAATGTTTTGTGTCTCTGTATAAACAGGGAGCTGCCGAAATAAAGGAAACACGTTAGTAAATGGGGGATACAAAGTACAGGTAACATCCAAAATAAAGGCAAGCCCTTTCCTGGGGTAGGAGAGTCCCAGTTGAGAACCGGCTCTGCCCCCAACTGACATTCACAGTACTACACCCGTTTAAAGGATCACTCATTGAATCAAGTGTTGCCTTTATTTTGTAAGTTACCTGTATATTGGAAGTAGGTGCTTCCACACAGGTGTGGTTCCTGAGTTAATTCAGCACTTAACATCCCATCATGCTTAGGGTCATGTATAAAAATGCTGGGCAGTCCCACTTGACCATTATTTTGGCTACCATGGCTAGAAGAAGAGATCTCATTGACCTTGAAAGATGGGTGATTGTTGGGGCATGTTTTGGCAGGAGCTTTAGTGACAAACACTGCTCAACTTGCTGTTTCGTTAGGAACAGTGGCTAAGGTGATGTTGGTATGGAAGTCTGAGGGAAAGACCTCATTAATTAGGGGCAACTGTGGTAGAAATCGCTTACTCCTTGACCATGATGCCTGTGCATCGGTTCGAGATGCAAGGCAAAACGGACGAATAACTCTCAATCAGTTGACTGCAAATATCAATCTAGGGCGTGAGCAGGCGGTTTCATCAAGAATAGTCAGTCGAGAACTTCACAGAAAGGGATACCATGGTCGCATTGCAGTGCATAAACCCCTTATTACCCCTAAAAATTCAAGTTTGTGAGTAAAGTGGTCCAAAGAACACAGGCAGTGGTCTACTGAGCATTGGAAAAAAAATTATATGATCAGATGAGTCATCCTTCACCCTGTTCTCAACAAGCAGATGAGTGCATGTGTGACACATGCCTAAAAAACCAGCAGGCCTGAGTGCTCGTTTCCCTGGTGAAGGGTTCTGGCAGCTCTGTTATAGTGGGGGGTGCATTTCACTCGCATGGTTTAGGTCCACTCAACCCCTTAGAGGGCAAGGTAAACACCAATAAATACAAAGCCATTCTGAGTGATCGCCTTCATCCTGTGGTGAAGCATTTCTATCCTGATGGGAGTGATCTCTTCCTGAATGACAATGCCCCCATCCACAGGGCATGACTGGACACTGAATGGTTTGATGAGTATGACAATTATTTATATCATATGCCATGACCGTCTCAGTCACCAGATCTCAACCCAATTTAACACTTATCGGAGATTCTGGAAGCAGCACTTGAAAAAGTGTTTTCCACCACCATCAACAAAACACCAAATGGTGTAATTTCTCATGGAAGAATGGTGTTGCATCCCTCCAATAGAGTTCCGGACTCTTGTAGATTCTATTTCAAGGCGCATTGAATCTGCTCTGATGGCTTGTGGTGCTCCAACACCCTATTAACACCACCTTTGTGTTGATGTTCCCTTTATTTTGGCAGTTACCTGCCTATATTGGCCTGTTTGCATGTGTGGTGCATGAGGAACTCTGAAAGGATTTAACAATTTAATTTAAGGATTAAACTGGGTGCCATTAATTATACACACACTTTTTATCCTGTTATATACACCCTTGTAAGTACTTGGACAAAAAATAGTTGCATTTGAAAATGTATTTGCAAATATCAACTTTTCCAAATATTCAAGCCATCAAATGTTCATATGTTTAGCCAAAGCAATTATTTGATTGAATATTCAAATATTGATCTTAAAAAGATAAATGTATTTTTTGTGACATATTTGAAACAGTTTCAAATAATATTTGAAACAGTTTCAAATAATATTTGAATTTAAATATGAGCAAGTTATTTGAGAAAGACAAAAATGCATTCAATGAGTGCCAAATACCCAATGAGTTGGCTAAAACTGAAACCAAGTTGTTAGCTTTTAAATGTAGAATCATTTAGTCTTAGCCTACAACACACACACAATGGTTTGAGGATTTCAAATTTGGAGCAAAATAATAATTTATCACCTAGATAAATATTAATATGAAAATGTGAAATACAAACCTGCTAATGTAGTTATTTAGTTCCCCAAATAAAATGCTTAAAGGGAGTGTCAAAACTTTTTAAAATTGTCATCTTTACTAGAAAATTGTCTTGGGCGTGTTCCAAAATCCAAAGCTCTCGTTTGTATAATCTGTAATAGACACAGGCCCTAAATCCAACAATACAAATTTATCATGAGCGGCGATTCCTTTCGAAATTCCTTTCGCTGTACCATCACTATCACCACAGACTAAGTGTATTTCCCCTGTAGATATTCCCTCATTTGATGCACGTATTGCTTCGTGAAGGGCTACACTGAGAGACTCAGAAATTAGACACCGGATGATCAATGTGCACTCACTTAAAAATATTAACGTGATATTGATGTAGTCACGATATCCATCACGTAGAGCTTCCTATGGGATTACTGTCACAAATAATTGGACGCACTGATCTGGTCCAAAGGTCCTGCCAGCAATAGTGAAAACTCGCTCAACTCGCCAACTGGCACATGGAGATACATGGCAGCTGACTTAGACGGTGTAGGGTACTGGAATTCAGTAGGCAGGTGGGCTTGCTTCTTCTGGGAGGCATGGCGCAGAGAGAGGGTCTGATACCCCTGTGGGAGCAACAACAGGTGGCGGGTTTTGTGGATAAGAAGGGAAACAACTTGCTTCTCTTGGCACGATGGATCTTGGTGGATATTGACCAATAGCAGGCTGGGCGGGCCCTTGAGCGAACTTGGCGCACTCCTGCCAGTGTTATTCCCTGGATGACGGCCTTTAAATCCCTCGCAGGCCTGCAGGACGTTGCACAGCTTCCAGCTGTGAATGAAATGGCTGGTAACGCCCAAGAAGGGTTTCATCTGGAATGATGAGCTGACAGTGTAATGTAATGGTTAGGGGAGCTGGGCTTGTAACTCAGAGGTTTCAGGTTCAATTCCCAGGTGGGGCACTGCTGTTGTACCCTTGAGCTAAAGGTACTTAGCCTGAATTGCTTCAGTAAAATATCCAGCTGTATAAATGGATTGTGTGTAAAGAAATGTGAAACTGTGTAAGTCGCTCTGGATAAATGCCTAAAATGTCAATGTAAATGTAATCCACAGTGACGCATACAGTATGTGCAGTCTTAACAGGTTGGAATGATAACGATGTTTCTGTGCATTGTAAAGAGACCTGCTGTTGACATCATTTTATGGCGTGGGACATTGCAGCTTGGATCTACTGCCTCCATAAATATTAAGGAAGCTGGTAAAGTCAACATGGGACAGGGAAGTGATGTCTGCAATGAGTTCTTGATGTTTGCCCTTGTGTGTTTTGGAGCACATTCCTTTTAATAAGTACAAATATTTACATTAAACTTGGTTTGTGCTTCTTAGTTTTGCACTACCACACGTGACATGCTCAACCACACTTTAGGTCATACCAAAATGTGTAAATTCACTTAATTTGATTCTAGTGCCTTAAAGGTGTATTTTTCATATGCCGCAAAGTAGTTACCTTCTCACCTGCATCCAAATGGTTTTGAAAGAAGAGTTACTTTATGAGCTCTGCATTTGCTATTTATTAAGTGGTTATTCAGATATTTTGAAAAACTAGTTACTTTCTGACATCTGTATTCAAATGTATTATTTGTAATTATTTGTAATTATACAAAAATGGTATTTGATTTTCACAAAGCATATATGAAAACATATTTATCCCAGCTCTGGCACTTAGTGCTGAGATTATTTTTGCGATGGGAGTTCTTACCTTAAGCCTGTGTCTAATCTTTAGTGACATATCGGTGGACTATCAGTATCGGACGATATTTGCCTTGTTGACTACAATCAGCTTATCGGCCGATAAGATCAAATTTACTGATGACAGTGGGTGATAATTATCCGTTAATTTGTGTTGCGTCAATCTGGTCTAAATGTTCAAACTTGAATGGGATGCTAGCATCTTTTATTTACAGGCTAAACTGACTGAAACCATGCCTAATTTACTCCTCTGACGATGCTGCGATTGACTAGCTATCACGAGCACCCTAGCACTTCATGCAGTCTTGCACAAGATGCACGCTAGAGCTGGGTGATATGGCCAAAAATGATTATCATGATACGATGTATGTGCGGTAAGTTTTCAAGCATAATTTCAAATATAAAGTTTGCACATATATATATGGCTGCCTTTTCACGTCTGCATATGATTTTTTCGCCATACATTTGTCATATTCTTTTTTGTGATAACTTTCTTAGGCACTGAACTCGGTTTGTCTTCAATCTCGTTGTCACGTTTTGTCTGGGCCTACCATAGTTAGTGGGTTTACTGACTGAACAAATTCACTCCCTGCTTTGCTAGCTCCGAGTTTGGCGCTTTGACGATGCTTCACTAGAGTGAAGTTTCACTTCATATCAAGGCTGGCTGTGATTGTCTGTGTTGTTGTGTTGCGGATGGAATAAGGCCAAAAGGATTGCAGGAACTATTCTCCACGCAACAATGTTATAGCCTAACCACAGTCATCGACATTTCAAAATTGACCGCATTTGATGATTGAAATTACGATAATGGTGTAAACTTTGGTTATCGCTCGGCTCTAATGCACACTGTTCTCGTTGCTTTCAGACGTGCTGTTTTTGTTGACACTGTCAAGCGAAGAAAATGTCGGCTGTGTGGGTGCATTACAAGGTGTCGGAGAAAGACAACCGATTCGCTATTTGTAACAAATGCTCCAGTGAGATTTCAAGAGGAGGCAACTCAAGGAAGGATTTTAATACATAAAATCTGATCAGCCATTTACAAGAAAGACATGTAGCACAGTACAACGAGTATCTGAAAGCCTGAAAGTGAAAGTGGTTACTAAGAAAGTTCAAGCCACCACTAGCTAGACTCAGTCTTTGCTAAGCAACGCATTCGAGAAAGGCCAAGTATAGGGCTAAAAAGATTTTCAAGATTTTCAGATTTATTTTTCACAAAAAAGGCATTTTTTGGTTATGTGAAAGAATGTTACAATAAAAGCTGGTCCATAGTATAATAATATAAAGTATAATGTAGGGCAGAATTATTCGAACATTTTGCCTGGGCACAAATAGGACAATGAACAACAAAATATCGGCATCGGCTGATTGTGCTATTTGAACAATTTTGAACAGATTTGTATGTTTGTTTGTAGTTATGTATGATGTGATACGTGTTTATGGTTGTTATAAAGCAACGACACTGACTCCAAGAGAAATTTCCCTACAGGGGCAATAAAAGTATATCTCATCTCATCTTATCTTATCTTATCTCATCTTATCTTATCTTATCAATCGGAATCGGTATTGGTATCAGTACAGAATTTTCATATTGGTCCATCCATAGTTCTTATATTTTATTATATTTAGTGAGATTATCCTGGAAAATAACTTTGTGAAAGTAGCACCATCCCTGTCCTTTGAAATGTTTTCAATAACTATTATAACTGTTTTATATGAATTTGGCTATATTTTATATAATTTCTATATTGATTGAAAAATCTAAAACCTACTTAAGTCTTATTAATAAACAACATCTTGCATGTCAGCTAGATAATCCTTTGTTTCATCTGCAAAATAAATATTTATGCATCTTTATCTTTTTCTTTTACTTTAAAATGTCAAATTAAATGTTTTTCAAGAAACCTTTTGATTACAAATGGAATTGTATTTTTTACTTGTTGGTGTGAATCAGTTTGGTGATTTTACATCCGTATTGTAAACCCTTCAGGAGTAAGTGCTCTCCTAGTGAAGGTGGTGGAGAAGTGCTGCCTTTGTCGTTGTTGTTTTGCAGTGTCACGTGGAATCAGAACTAGTATTTCTTGTCTGGGGTTTATCCGATGCTGTCAGACATTCAGCAGGATTGTGGGACACAGTCACTTATCACACACACACATACGCAAATACATACTTGGTATTGCATAGACACTCGCGCATACACACACACACACACACACACACACACAAACATATGTACACACACAAATACATACACACAGATGCATACACACATGTACAGACACATGCATATATGCACACACATGAACATGCATATAAGCACACACACACACACACACACACACACACAGACACAAACATATGTACACACACAGATACATACACACAGATGCATACACACATGTACAGACACATGCATATATGCACACATGCACACACACATGAACATGAATATAACACACACACACACACACACACACACACACAGCAGTCTCCTTCCTATCACACAGGAACTTTAGTCACAACTGTCGATAACAGCATGCTTGTGTTGGACCTGCTTCTCCAGACAGAGTGATTGGCTCTCACCTGTGGTTTGAGCAGGTGCACAACAGGTCGTGAGTGCTGTGAAAGCCGCAAACTGAATCCTAAAACGCTGGCCAATCACGTGTCGTGTGCGCGCTACACTGTCACTGCCTGCACACTCCCACACACAGTGCCTCTGTGATTCTGTGGAATTAAGCAAGGGGAAGCGCCCGGCTGTAACGTGATGGCTGAATAAAACGAACCGTTCCGTCGCCAATCGTGCCTCTGTGCTTCAGGCAGAACGGGCTCAATGTTTTTTGGGTGGCAAAAAAGAAAAGCAGGGGGGGGAGGGATAGTTGAAGAGGGTACAATTGGGAGTAAAAGGGGAAACAATCAGAAACAAATCAATTTGTTTACGCGGCTGTGCAGCCCTAATGGTTAGGGAACTGGACTTGTTACTGAGAGGTTGCAAGTTCAATTCCCAGGTGGAGCACTGCTGTTGTGCCCTTAAGCAAGGTGCTTAACCTGAATTGCTTCAGTAAAACATCCAGTTAAATGGATTGTATGTCAAGAAATGTAAACTGTGTAAGTCGCTCTGGATAAGAGCGTCTGCTTAATGCCTAAAATGTAAAATGTATAAATAAAATTTAAAAAAAGATAATTAAAGAAAGGGAACATGGAGAGAGGACCTAACAGACCTAAATAGAAGAGGAAATGTCCTCTCTCCTCCAGTCATGGTTCTGTTGTTGCTGACACTTCCTCACAGTGAAAGCCACTGAATAAGCTAGCTCTTCTGAAGTTGAAATGTGTAGTCAGGCCCTGTTTGAGAGTGTGATTGCTGAGGTCATTTCACACGTGACATTTTCCGTCTGTAATCAGCACCGCAGCCCAGTTGAAGCACAATTGTACACCTTGAACTTGATTTAACATGTTTAAAGAATGTTGGTGGTGTTTTTCTTTTACGTTTTATATGCAGGTCGGCATTGCCTTCGAAATATTCACATAGTTGTGTACCCTGCTGTTGGTTGCTCTGAACTTGCTTATTTGCGGTTTGTACTCTTCACTGTAAATCTCCCTGGATTAGGGCATGTGTCATATAAAGGTAATTAATACAAAATCTCTTTGCTCGCTGCTTTTATTTACTGTCAATCAGAGCTGTGAATCTCAAAGGGGCTTTTCTCCTGGATGAATAAAGGATAGATACTACGCAGGCTGCGGGCGGGCCTTCCTCTCCAATGGGGAAATGCTACTAAAGATCCTACACCATCGCCAGATACCCTGCTCCCGTGGTCCTGCTGTCCTCTCTGCTCCTGAGCTACAGGAGGTTCCCGGTCGGTAGCCGGGGAGTTTCCAGTGCCATGTTACGGTGCAGAACGTCCGTCTCCGCACCTTTATGAACGTTCACGAGTCGCATCAGGTTGGAATGTTTCTGCCTCGGTGGCAGGGAGACAGACTTTTCAATGTTTAAAATGCGGAGCTGGGTATCCGGTCTGTCTGTTAGAATCTGTGACGCTACTGTGCGAAGCGCCTGGCTATTAGGGCCGGCAGGGTGGTATAATGGTTAGGGAACTGGACTTGTAATGTTAAGGTTGCAGGTTCAATCCCCAGGTGGGGGCACTGCTGTTGTACCCTTGTTGTAGCAAGGTACTTAACCTGAATTGCTTCAGTAAAATATCCAGCTGTATAAATGGATTGTATGTAAAGAAATGTAAAGTGTAAGTCGCTCTGGATAAGAGCGTCTGCTAAATGCCTGTAATGTAATGTAATGTAATATTAAAACGAAACACCGTGACAGTGGGTGGCCATTTTGGATCTGTAAGGTCGCGTCTAGCTCCGGTTCGCAGGACGGGACTGTGGGATGCGGCGTCCAGATCGCGGCTTGTCGGGGGGGAAAGATGAGACACTTTGAAGCTGATAGGATTTCAGTCTTCCATTGTGTGCCGGAGCGAGCCCTGCTCCTGCATAATTAAAGGCGCACAGCGACGGCGCAATCGATATCCACGGCAAAGCATTCGTCTGGCCTCAGAGTTGTAAGCGCACACTCCGGAAGGGGGTGACGGATGAAGATTTCACAGAGCCCGGCGAGCGGAGGGCCTTTAACGCAGTCGCTGGTTGCTGGAAAGCTCGAGGTTCTTTTGCACCAGCATGAAAGGGGCGCTGGTTTTGGAATGGCACCGAATTTGATTTGGTTTGCCGCACGTTAGCAACAGTGATCAGATGGACACGAGTGCCTGTGTTCACACATGAACACACACACACACAGACACACACACACACACACACACACACACACACACAGACACAGACACAGACACACACACACACACACACACACACACACACACAGACACAGACACACAGACACACACACACACTTCCTCATTTTTTGAAACCCCTGGAGGAATGTCCCCCCAGACAGACACACACACACTCGCTCTTCTCCGCTCTGGCCCCTCGGTGGTGGAAGGCGCTCCCCACTACAGTCAGGGTAGCTGGTTCACTGTCCATATTCCACCGCAGGCTGATAACCCTGCTCTGAAAACTGCATCAAACAAACCCAAACTAGCCCTTCCCTCAAACTGTAGCTGAAGTCCCCTACGCAACTAAACACTGTTCCCTCCCGCGTTAACTCCCCCATGCGCCTACAACGGGCTCTTAGCGATGTGTGATAAGTTACGTAATGACTTGTACTTTCGACAGTGTAACTAATGTCCTGGAGTTGTTGCCGCTTGTTCCCTAACCTCTCTTGTACGCACTTTAGTAAGACGCTCTGGATAAGATGCTAAATGTACTAAATATAAATGTAGTTCATTTATTATAAATATATTATTACTAATCTCTCTCCCCCTCCCCTCTCCCCTCCCTCTCTCCCTCTCTCCCTCCCTCCCTCCCTCCCTCTCCCTCCCTCTCTCTCTCCCCCTCTCTCTCTCTCTCCTCCCTCTCCCTCCCTCCCTCTCCCTCCCTCTCCCTCCCTCCCTCCCTCCCTCTCCCTCCCTCCCTCCCTCCCTCTCTCCCCCTCCCCCCTCTCCTCTCTCTGTAGGTGTGAAGGATGCAGCAGTCCCCCCTCCCTCTCCCTCCTCCTCCCTCCCTCCTCCCTCCCTCCCTCCTCCCTCCCTCTCCCTCCCCCTCTCCCTCCCCCCTCTCTCTCCCCCCTCCTCCCTCCCCCCCCTCTCTCTCTCTCTCTGTAGGTGTGAAGGATGCAGCAGTGAAGATGCTGGCTGTGCTGATCGTGACGCTGGCGGCGGCGGGGGCGGCGGGGGCCTCCAACAACACCAAGGACAAGGACTACTGCTACACCGCCCGCATCCGCAGCACGGTGCTGCAGGGCCTGCCCTTCGGCGGGGTGCCCACCGTGCTCGCACTCGACTTCATGTGCTTCCTGGTGAGTCCCGCCTCCGCTGCTCGACCGGGCTGCTCTCTCTGCCTGCTGTCGCCAGTGTGGGAGAGCACTGGACTGGTCTCACATTTACATTTTACATTTTAGGCATTTAGCAGACGCTCTTATCCAGAGCGACTTACACAGTGTACATTTCTTTACATACAATCCATTTATACAGCTGGATATTTTACTGAAGCAATTCAGGTTAAGTACCTTGCTCAAGGGTATAACAGCAGTGCCCCCACCTGGGAATTGAGCCTGCAACCTCTGAGTTACAAGCCCAGCTCCCTAACCATTACACTACACTGCCAGCTGTCTCTTTGTGGTGTCACCAGTGTGCGAGAGCAGTAGAGCACTGGTTCCCCCACTTTCTGAACCCACGGCTCACTTAACATGTTCTGTGACCCCACCCCTTATTTAAACGTAGCCTAACTTGTGTTCGCCCGTTATACGATTCACTAAACCGCACTCTCCCGTCACTAACGGAGAGATATCATGTCTGCTGAGAAAATGTTGTGCAATACAGTGTGAGTTTGAGTCCATTTAACATGAGAATTTCTTATCATAATATTGAAAATGTTTTTAGTGCACATTTAAAAGAAGAGTTTAGGGTAGGCCTGCATACTCAAACAATTCAAAGTTAGAGGTTGCATGACAGCTGACAGAAAGTAGGGGAGAGTGTGTTGGCCAAGAAGTCCTTGCGTAGCTGCCACTGTTCAAATTAAAAGAGGAAATGGGAGATGAGGGTCAGTGGGATAGGGGTCTATTTGCTTTGGGGGGTGGGGGCAGGGTTACGCACACGCGCCGAATAAGTGCTTAAACCAGGGCTTTACAGCGGTAGTCCTGAGCCTGATTTATAAAGTTCCCCAGGGCACGAGGTCTGGTCTAGGATAGCAGGTTTCCTCTGTCCCCATCCTAACCTCATCCATTAAGATCAGGTGCTGGGGCGCCTTCAGTTTTTTAAAATGTTTATTCTCTCCTCTCTCCTCTCTCCCCTTTCCCCTGATTTGTTTCCGATCTTTTTCTCCCTTTTTTCTCCCAATTTGGTAGCCAATTATACCCTCTATTTCTTTAAATTCGCCCTCCCCCACGAACCCGCTCCCTGTCACTGCGGGGCAAGCTAATTCCCCTTAAGACCGGTGATGATCCGCCTCCTCCGAGACGGAACTCGCCCACCTACTTCTACTTTTTAAACCCTACGCGCTTCTCGGCGAGCTCGTGCCGGCTCTCCCTCCCCCTGGGGTGGACAGCCAATCACCGCCCCCAATCGGCACTCCCGACCAGGGTGGACGGACTGGCGCAGCCGGGTTTGGAACCGTGGTTGCAGTAGGCAACTTGCCTTCCGAATGCTTAGGCCGTTGTGCTACCCGAGGCCACCCAGGCCGTAAGATGGGAACGGCCATCGCCCAGGTCAGGGAGGTGGGTCACAGCTGCAGCTGGGCAGCATGCGATGAGTCACAGCCAAGACCGGGAGGCTCTGATTGGCTGGCAGGAGCGCTGAAAGCACATTTTGTGATAAAATGAGGAGTACAGTTTGTGACTCATGCAGTGGTAAAGAACAGCGAGGGTGGATATATAACAATAACAGTAGTATCGAATTAATGTTATTTATTTTTATATTTAATAGATTTTGTCAAGTGTGCCACTCTCACACACCCACTCAAACAGTTGTTATTATTATTATTAATAATAGTAATTTTCTTAGCAGATGCTCTTATCCAGAACAACTTATACATCCCACAATCCATTTATACAGCTGGATAGTCACTGAAGCAATTCAGGTTAAGTACTTTGGCCAAGGGTACAAGGGCAATGCCCCTCCTGGGAGTGGAGTCACAAGCCCAGGCCATTGTACCACACGTGGCAGATATGTTTCTTCATGGGTAGTTTTGTGGGCCTTTCGTGTCTAAAACTATATTCCGCATGGGGAGAATTTAAAGGCCTCTAAAACGGCCGAGAGATTACAGAGCCTCCTTTTAAAACGTGCTCTCCTACCAGAGCTCCAGTGCTGCCTGCTTGCTCAGCTGCGGCGGAAATCTGCTCCAGACGCATCGGTCAGTGGGGTGAAGGTACAGCGTGGCTTTAAATCAGGTCTACAGAGAGGGACATCTATGACGGTCGTGCCCTGGATATCCCACCCCCCCCGAACCTCTCCCTTGGGTGAGGGTACAGCAGAGAGCATTGGGGTCGGATCCACTGGATTTTGGGGGGGGGGGGGGCGAGATCCCAAGATTTCCAGAAATGACACGCTCCCATTAATCGGGAGGTGGAATGAGAAATCTGTTCTTTCTCCCCCTCCATCGTTTCTTAATTTACTGAGTTGTGTAAACATTTTATAATGTTGATTTCTGTCTGTGTGGCTCAGTAGGTAGAGCAAGGCGCTGACAATGCTTAGGTTGTGGGTTCAATTCCCATTGGGACCACATATACTGAATGAATGTATGCATTCACTACTGTAAGTCGCTTTGGATAAACGTGTCCGCTATGTGGCATGTATTATTGTATTATTATGTTTTTAGGCTACGTTTTAAACAATTCGAAGCCTCAACTGATTTACTCTTGTGCACCGATTTAGGGGGAGGTCCAGTGTAGCGTGCGCTATTCTGACTACCTTCTGACCTTCCGTGCGACGTCTTTGTGAAAGCGAAGTCCGTCAGCAGTTTGGCGACATGTTAAAAAGCGTATCGTCACACAGCCTGAATGCAAACCTTTGTGCCCCGCAGGCGCTGCTCTTTGTGTTCTCCATCCTGCGGAAGGTGGCCTGGGACTACGGCCGTCTGGCGCTGGTGACCGACGCAGACAGGTAACGTCGGGGTGCCAAGGGACGTGGGACAAAGCAGTGTGTAACCAGCAGACCCGGGACAGACCCGGGACAGACCCGGGACAAACCTGGGTCAAACCTGGGAATTATTTAATTATTTTAAATGCTGTAAGGGTTTAGATGCTGGAGAAACTGGAAAACACCCTGGAGTTTTAATCCTCAAGAGTTTTGAGAAACATGCCATTAACCAAAACATCACGAAAGAGGAATTTTGTTCTGAGTGTTGGTGAAAATAGTTTCCTTTTTAAAATGGTTAGTAAGCGGCAAGGAATGCACCGGCTTCTAAAGGGTTAAAGCGTTTGAAGCGTTTGATCCAGGTCTAGTAGGTTTCTGTTCCGTTAACAATCCCCTCTGTTCTGTGCCGGGGAATTTGTTCAAGAGTGTAATTAAATGAGCGGTGGTTTCCTTCGCAGCGTTCCTTATCTTTAAATAAAACGAGCGATATCGTTTTTTTGTTCACTGTGCCATTTCTCCTCTCGCTCTTCAGGAAGGACATTTTCAGAGGCCACCGTTACCCTGATGCTTGTGTATTGTTACCAGCCCCCCACACAAGCCCCCCATCCCACCCCCTCCCTAGTTTCTGCTCCGCGGGGCTCGTTAGCCGTGATTGGCTGTTCCCGCCTCTGAGCCCTCTCCCTGAGACTCTGCCTGCCTGGGTAAAGATAGATGCGGTTGGTGACGTGGATCCCAGTGGGGGTGGGTCTTTTCAAAGGCCTGTGAAAAGTAGGTTAGATCAAATGATCCATAATTGGACGTCATTGTGCTCCTTCACCGTTATCCCCCAGTCTCCCCCCGCCACACACAGACGCGCCGTGTGGCCTCATGCAAATCTGTATTTGGGTCGCGGAGATGAAATGAGTTCCTTTCGTCAAACCATCGATCCAGGCCCTCTGTGCACATGGCTCTGTTGGAGGAGGATCACGTGGAGAAGGCTTGCCTTGCCTTTTATTTTAAATGCAGTTAATGGTTACCCCCCCCCCACCTTCTCTCTGCCGTGGCTCAACTGTTAATCGCAAGAGAATAATGTACTAGGAGGCGCAGGGATGTCGGGAGGAATCGGTCACAGGCCGATGCTCTCGAGCCCAGATCCCCCGTAGACCCAGCGTGCAGCCGGGGGCTAATGACTGCCGTTACTGCTGCCTCTTTCCCAGGAAAGCACTTCAGCGACGGGCTCTCACAGAGAGGTCAGCTGCCTGCTGCTCCAGGGCCCCCCGCTCTGAACTTCACAAACCCTTCACCTTTCTTTCCCCCCCATTTTGGCTTTATTCACTTGGATGTCCTCGTCCGGGATGCTGTTTGCACCTCCTCCGGTGTTGAGCAGCAGCAAACCTCCGGCCCTGAGTCTGGCTTCCTCACTACCTCCCTGTCCGGCGATCGGGCAGGGACGCTTCATCGACTTTATGATGGGCGGGGCTACACTGAAATATTTGAACCGATCGAAATATTTCTTTGCTCTTCGCGGCGTAAACATGGGCGTCATGCGCAGCCCGCGGCAAGCCGTACGCGAGCGAGACGAAACGGTGCCGGGCTCTGTAGCCGTAGCCCGCCGATCAGCCCCACCCGCAGCAGACAGCGTGCGGTGGCTTCCAGCAATTCCACAGAACATTTACCCCCACCAACCCCCCCCCCCCCGTGTCTGGGCATGCTGCTGCCTCTGTCTGCCAAAACTGAGACTCCCAGCCTTTTCTGCTGTGATCCTAATTTACCGATGCAGTCTGACTAAGCACAGGCTAACTGATTCGTACCTTTCGAGTCACGCAGGGAGGGAGTATTCGGAGACCTGAGCACCAGCTCCGTAAACCCGTCGCGTGTTTTTGGCGTTTCCCCTCGTCCAGAGCCGGGAGTCCGCTCGTGTAGTCTGCGGTGGTGGAGGTGCGTTTCCCATGTTCCTCGCTGGCGTTCTCGCTCCTCTCTCCAGACCTTAAAGGAGAGCGCACTGCCGAAAAGCACAATCTCTCCTCCTCAGCTACCCCCCTCAAGCGAGGGACGTTAAATACGTTTAAAAAAAAAACACATTTTTTTTAATGTTGCCTGTTTAGACAATTCATTTCCATAGGAAGTGCTAGTGCTTTAGTGGGGTTGTGCACAATATTACCTGTGACTGGTATATGTAATGCCCATGATGCTGTGCATGATGATGTAGCCTAATTAAATGATGGAGCTTCATTGAAATACAAACTCCGTCCGCCCCCTTCAGATAAACACAAACATTTCAGAAGTTCATTTAATGCGATTCTAGCTGTGTACCACCATATATATGTGTATATATACATAGTATAATATTATATTATATTCTTCATAGTATGATTTCCAAAAGATTATGAAATCCAAAACAATGATAATAGAGATGTATATGATAAAGATGTGTGTGTCACACAGCTGATGACCTGATGACTGAAAGGCAGCATTTTTTGACAGAGCAGGCAGGGTCACAAAAAAGCCCAGTGTTATCCCACATTGGAGCACCCTGTCCCGAATGTGCGCGTGCTCTTCCTGTGCCCCCCTGACTACGTACAGATGGCGGGCCAGTGAGAACAGAGCGTTCGCAGGTTGTCTGCCTGCCTGCAGGAGTTTAACTCTCTTGTTCTCCAGAGGAGAGGAAGCACACAGTGAACACGCTCGGGCAGGTTTACATGCCCTGTGCTTTACTCCCAGCGCCCTGCCATCACTTTCTCCCGGAGAGCTCTCACTTTCCCTACCTCCCTCCCTCTTTCTCCTCTCTCTCTCTCTATTTCCCCCTATCCCTCTCTATCCCTCTTCCTCTCTTTCTCCATCATCCCCCCTCTCTCCATCACTGTACCTCTCTCACTCTTTTCCCCTTTGTCTCTATCTGTATCCCTCTCTCTCTCTGACCCTCTCAACCTCCGCCTGTCTTTCATCTGCCCATCTCTTTGTTCTCCCTGTCTCTCTCTCTCTGACCCTCTCTCTCTCTCTCTCTGACCTCTCTCTCTCTCTCTCTCTCTGCTGACCCCTCTCTCTCTCTCCTCTCTCTCGCTGACCCCTCTCTCTCTCTCGCTGACCCTCTCTCTCTCTCTCTCGCCATGTCCCTTCCCCCTCAGTCCCTGGTTTGCTTGTTCTTGCTTCTTTTTTTCTGCCAGTCATACCTCTTACTTGATGCATCAGATTGAGAATTGCGACAGAGAGTGAGACAGAGAAGGGGAAGAGAGAGAGAGGGGGGGGAGGAGAGTGTGCCGTCTGTCCCTGAGATGTGTCTGAATGACTGGACACTTTTTCTCTCCCTCTGCCTGTGTGCCCCCTCCCCCTCCCTCCCCTGCTGTAACAGCCGGCCCTTCCTCCTGCCATTGTCTGTGGCGGCCAGCATGGGGGGGTTCCAGCCTAAATTGGGGGGATGATCTGAGAGGCCTTTGTTCACCCCTCCCTGCCCCCTCAGCTGTCCCTGCAGTGCCCGCTCTCTCCTTGGTAGGGCTGGCACAGAAGGGTGCCCAGTCCACAGCTGCGCTGTTAGGGTCAGGTGTGGGTGTTGCTCGCGTTTCTGCTCCAAAACCATAACCCGGGATCAGTTTTAGCCTTTCAACACAAAATGGCTGCGGCTGGGATCAGGGTTGTGATGACTGATCCTGGATCGGTGTTCGTTGGGGAGGGGCCCATCTGTCACGGCTATCCGGCTCAGTATGAGCCCACTGTGTTTCTCCCCTAATTGACCAAAGGGATTGTCTCTGCCCATTCTGTCTGAGTGAGCAGCCATGTTGGCCTTCTCCATGTAAACACGAATGCAGTAAACGGGGTCCAGGCAGTAATGGTTCTGTGTGGCTCAGTGGGTAGAGCACGGCGTTGGCAACGCTTAGGTTGTGGGTTCAATCCCCACTGGGACCACATACACTGAAAAATGTATGCATTCACTACTTACTGTAAGTCGCTTTGGATAAAAGCGTCTGCTAAATGCCATATATTATTATTATTATTATAATGGCAGCCAAGGCAACAAGATTGATGGCATGATTAGGCAAAACGATCAATTTGAGACTTCCGCCGTCGTGATGACTATCAGGTCACTTTGATATGTAAAATCAAACATTGATGAACATGTTTTATTAAAATCCACACGTTTTTGTGAGAAAGTACGAACAGACCAGTATCAAAACACAAAGAAAGCTCAACATTAACACAACAATCCTGCTACTAAAATTAAATAACATTGAAAGTGAGAGCGATATAACGATATACAACATCTATTATCCAAAATTCCTTCATTATATAGGACTACATTGACCTATAGCCTGGCTTATTTTAACGCTTAATTGCAAGAGACGTAATTAAACTTTACACCTCATGTAAACAAATGCTCATAGGTAGCAAATCAAGTTAGCTGGTTTAACTTGACAAATTCAAACTAATTACTAGCACTTACCAACAAAATATGCTAGCATATTGAGATAATCAACATTTACCAAGAATGACATAACGGTGCCTCCCATAAGCGCTGTCATATTTTGATGCTATGCTTACAAGACCCAGAATATGAATGTCTCAAAAGGTTAAAGGTTAGAGGGCATTAGCTAACATGAAATTTAACTAGTCAGTAGTCACGTCGGTTTCTGACGACAAAAAAATATATATTTGACATCAATATGATTTTTGTATATATGTATAGAGTATGGCTGTGTATCAATATGCAAAGCTTTAAGCTGGGAAAAAAATAGGACACATTTTTTTTTTAAAGTAGGACAGTGTTTTCGTGTCAGAAGTTGTAGGCATTTAACTTAACTGGTTGCATTGTTATGAGTTATAAGTTCAAGCATACCTGACATATCTACCTAGTTTGGTGAGGTTTGGAAGAACGGTATGGTTATTGTTACCACTCAATGAACGCTTCACTGCTTGGACCCCTAAAAACAGCTGCTGCATTATGCAAAACCCCTTTAGTTTATGAAGACCAAGGCATAGTGTTAAATGGGCAAATGGGCTCAATGTTTCAAATGTGTGTTTTGTTCTGCCCATTTTCAAACCACTCTTTTGTCCTATAAACACTTTTTTCCCAGGTCTTTGGCTCTGTGAGAGCAATTGTAAAAAAATACGTCCACTGTCATACCATTGGTCCTGTCCCCCTTTTCAGCTAACATTAATGTCGATCAACACAAAGTTGCCTTCCTGCTTTGAATCATGGTGTGAGGGGAATGGAATTTTGCTGATCGTAACCCCCCCCTCCCCCACCCAATTTTCTCATGCCAGGCTCATGTGTTTCCCCTATTGTGTTTTCCCCTGAAGACAGAAGGAACGATTCAGCGGCCTCGAAGAACGGGAATAGTATGTTCTCTTTTTGTGTACCGACGTCTTCCTGCTTCTCTCTCTCTCTCTCTCTCTCTCTCTCTCTCCTCTCTCTCACCTCTCTCCTTCTCCCTCTCTCTCTCTCTCCCTCTCCTCTCTCTCCCTCTCTCTCCCTCTCTCTCCCTCTCTCTCCCTCTCTCTGTCTCTCTCTGTCTCTCTCTCTCTCTCTCTCTCTCTCTCTCTCTCTCTCTCTCTCTCTCTCTCTCTCTCTCTCTCCATTCCTGACACTAAGCCTCTGTGGTGAAATTAACACTCCCTCTCTCTAGAGTAGCTGGTGCTGGGATTCTATCGCTGATTTCTGCCGTCTCTCATACGGTCCTCACTGCCTTTAAGTGTGCCTGAGAATAATGGCTGTCGGACATTAACGGTCTGTCTTGCTCCTGGTTTGACTGCGACGGCGTCTTGTGTGCCACCTAATTTGTGCATTCGATCTTTTGACAAGCATGCACTTTTTTGCCTGTGTGAGTACACCCACTGACTCGCAGAGGCAGGATGTCTATGTAGAAGACAGGTAAAAGGCCTTAGATTCTGTGCACTGTGGTGATTGGTGTCGGTAAGGACCGCCTTTCTCCTCGAGCTCTCTCAGGATCCTTGAACGGGTCACTGTAGCAGCCAGCCTGTTGCGGATAAGTTACGACCTAGGATGATGCGGTGGCATAATCCACATCAGCACAAGCACTGACTTTTATTGGCGCAGACAGATGATGCTACTGATCCTGAGGAGCTCTGGGTAATGCAGTCCAGTGACGTAGCTGTTTTCTTTAACTTCAAGTTCAGCAGGACCTATGTCATACTCAGTGTTGCAGCAGAAACTTCCGAGACATTCTGTAGAGGCATTCTGTACAAGCTGCCCTTTGTGGCACAGAACCAAATTGCCCAAGGATACAGGCTTGTAAAACTAAGCACACGTTGCACGCCACTGCCACAGGCGTGATGGATGCTGCACTGCACTGCACTCTGGGTATGGCTTTTGATACTGCCGAACGGTGGTGGGTTGGTAGTGTCGGGTCAGGTGGTTCGGGGGCATGTCTAATGATGACTAACACTCTCTTCTTCCGGAGTGCCGGTGTGTTGAGGAGCGAGGGCGGAGCATGGTCACTTCCGTCTCGGCGTACCCTACATTTCTGTCAGCACAGGGATCAGGAAACCTTTCTGACTGCTGTGATAGACCTGTGCATTCCACATTCTGATGTTCCTGAGAGTGTGTGTGTGTGGTTATCGACTTCTAAAACCGCATGAAATGCGTCTGTGAAGGCCTTGGTTGGGTGTATTGGTAAAGGCCTGATTGTACAAATAGCAGAGCCTTTCTTGAGAGGATGATAGTTAAAGCACAGAGCAGGACCCAGGACGTCTTCCCCTCCCCCGCTCGGTTTCGTCATTCTGCTGAGGATGACGCGACTGCAGCTCTAAAAGCTCTCATGTTCTCAAGGTCAGGGGTCCCAAACCCTGAGCCGCAGGGGCTTCGTGCTGTTACTTGGCACTTAATTGATCAATTAACGCAGTTTGAGGGCCTCCCGTTGGGCTCAGTCCTCAACCCCTTATGACCCCGGGTTTTGAATCCGGGCTGTGCCATTTGCCGGCGTTGACCGGGAGCGCAGTGGCGGAACAAATTGTCTTTGTTCCGCTAGGTCGGTCAGGGATTTCCTCATCTCGCGCGCTCTGAGGCACCGCGCGGTTCGTCAGCCGTCTGCGAGCTCCTAGGGTGATGTGGGCGGGGGCACCCGCCTCGCTGTAATGCCCAGTCGGGACTTGCAGTGCGGGCGTTGAGTGGATCAAAGGATTGCATTCGTCTCGCTTCAACGCTCCTGAACGAGTGCAGTGGTTTGTGCGGTGAGACGAACCTAACATACAATTGGCAATTCCAAAAAGAGGGGAAAAAACCTTAAAAAAAAACCTCGGCTGTGTTTTTGGGGGTCTCAGTTTGTTGCTGATTTTGATATAAAACAGAGAAACCCTGTTGCCTTCCAGGAGCAGGGTTAGCCGGCCCTGCTCGACATATATTAAAAGAAGAGGCCTTTGCCTGTGAACTGAATCTAGGCTTTCCAGACCGTTTCAGTGCCTCTTAGTTGACCTTGTCTCCAGGATTGGGGTCAGATCCATCTCAGTTCAGTCAATTCAGGAAATTAAAATCAAATAATTAATTGACAAATTACCGTAATTGTCTAGGAAGAATTTTTGTGCAATTGATTTTCAGCTAATCTCCTGATTCGACTGAATTTTAAATGCAATTGACCCCAACCCCAGTCTCCATGGAGATGAGAGGAGCGTGTGCCCCTCTGTGGGCGGAGCTAACGGCACTGTTCTCTGGTTCCAGTGTTGCCTCGGCGTTGCACTCGGAGACACCCGACCGCTACGAGCGGCTCACCTCCGTCTCCAGCTCCGTGGACTTTGAGCAGAGAGACAACGTGAGTTTCCCCTCAGTCGACCGACATTCGGGCGACGCACCCACACATCTCCCCTTCATCCCCGCCCCCCACCCGTACAGCACCCTGTCTCTACACTCCTCCTTCCTCGTCTGTCTGCCGGAGGAGCATTTCCATTTCAAACACGACTCTGCCTGTGGCTGCTGAGGCCTGGTAAGGAACAGAAGGCGATACCCGCCACTGTCAGAGCAGTCTCCGCCCCCGATGCGCTCTCTTTCGAAGTTAGTTTGTGAGATTGGGTTCCTGCAATCTGAGTTTTAGCTGGCCTTATGTTATTGGTCAGTGGTTGAGTTGGCTTGAATCGCCGCCTCCAGTTGGAGCTCCACCTACACAAGGTCACGATTTGTCAGAAGTAGCTGACCATTGGTTTATTAGCAAAACGAATCCCTGAAAGTTGAGCCTGACTTATCTAACATTACAAGAGTGTTAACCTGGTCAGGCTCATTGCACTACAAGGTCATGAGCAGCCTGGTCAGGCTCATAGTACTGTAAGGTTGTGAGCAGGCTGGTCAGTCTCATAGTACTGTAAGGTTATGAGCAGCCTGGTCAGGCTCATAGTACTGTAAGGTTATGAGCAGCCTGGTCAGGCTCATAGTACTGTAAGGTTGTGAGCAGGCTGGTCAGTCTCATAGTACTGTAAGGTTATGAGCAGCCTGGTCAGTCTCATAGTACTGTAAGGTTATGAGCAGCCTGGTCAGGCTCATAGTACTGTAAGGTTATGAGCAGCCTGGTCAGGCTCATAGTACTGTAAGGGTATGAGCAGCCTGGTCAGGCTCATAGTACCGTAAGGATATGAGCAGCCTGGTCAGGCTCATAGTACCATAAGGTTATGAGCAGCCTGGTCAGGCTCATGGTACTGTAAGGTTATGAGCAGGCTGGTCAGGCTCATAGTACTGTAAGGTTATGAGCAGCCTGGTCAGGCTCGTAGTACTGTAAGGTTGTGAGCAGCCTGGTCAGGCTCATAGTACTGTAAGGTTATGAGCAGCCTGGTCAGGCTCATAGTACTGTAAGGTTGTGAGCAGGCTGGTCAGTCTCATAGTACTGTAAGGTTATGAGCAGCCTGGTCAGGCTCATAGTACCATAAGGTTGTGAGCAGCCTGGTCAGGCTCATAGTACTGTAAGGTTATGAGCAGCCTGGTCAGTCTCATAGTACTGTAAGGTTATGAGCTTTATTAGCAAGGCTGCCATCAGAGTGGGGCTGTGCATGATCAACAGTAGAGGATTATGGGAAGGCAAGGAGAATGCGGAGGTACGAGGAGGCAGGGAAACCCTCCAGTCCCCTCAGGCTGAGACGCCTCTGTGCTGGTGGAGGCTTGGCCCCTAGGCTTGGCCCCCGGGCGGCAGTGTTAGCCTAATGGTTAAGGAACTGGGCTTGTAACGCAAAGGTTGCAGGTTCGATTCCCAGGTGGGGACACTCCCGTTGTACCCTTGAGCAAGGTACTTAACCTGAATTGCTTCAGTTAATGTCCAGCTGTATAAATTGATTGTATGTAAAGAAATGTAAACTGTGTAAGTCGCTCTGGGTAAGAGCATCTGCTAAAAAATGAATTAAATGCTAGAAACAGTCAGATTGCATGGAAACCAATCTCACGATCCTCCTGTACCAGACTCCAGAGCAGGGGCTTGAGATCTGCTGGGTGTGCAGTCTCTTGTTCCAGCCCAGCACTAACGCACCTGATTTGAATATTCATTGTCTCGACGAGCAGTTGATCAATGAATTCAGGTGTGTTAGTGAAGCGATTATTTAAAGCAGGTGTGTTAGTGAAGGCCTTCGATTGAATGGCGTGTGACTATGTCACATGTGCGGCGGGGGTCAAGTATGACTTATTTTACATTATTTATTTGCTTAGCAGATGCAAATATCCACAGGTTACATTTTAACATACTGCCCATTTAAACGGGTGGATATTTTGCTGAAGCAGTTCAGGTTAAGGACCTTGCACGAGGGGTAAAAAGGCAGTGCCCCACCTGGGATTTGAACCTTCAATCTCTGAGTTGAAGGCCCTGTTCCCTGTCCACTAGACTGCACTGCTGTCCTATGCAGTGTGTGACAGAATGTGCTCACTGCTTACATGACCTTTGCCTCACAAGGGGCAAGAGTTACTGCATACCTGTCCCCCAGTGAATGTCATAATGACATCATTACACAATGCCTACATTCCTATGCTGGAGGCTTCTGCCTGACAGGGACAGATCTCAAACACCATCTCACTTTCTTGAGTTCCTTTCTGCCAGTGTGTTAGTGAAGTTGCAATGTCCTTAAACCAGGCTGCCCGATACGAGGCTAAGGCCTGTATTCGAAAGGCATCTTGGTGTAGGAGTGCTGGTCTGAGATCAGTTTTGTCTCCTCCGACACAATAATAGATAAGGTTAGGATATGGACAGGGGAAACCTGATCCAAGCTCAGTACTCCTACTCCACTGAGGCCATTTATGGTGGGCCCTGTTTGTTTCTTCCCCTTACGACCAATCAGTTGACATGTACCCTGTGCAGGAGAGAACTGTAGCCGTCCGCTGTGCGCCTGACGTAAAACAACCGGCGTGTTGCTTCATCAGCTGGACTGAAACGATGTTTTGTGTTGCAGGGCTTCTGTTCCTGGTTGACGGCGATCTTCAGGATAAAGTGAGTCGGACCGGCCGTATCGGATCGGGTTCACGGCCCGCAGGCTTGTGTCGTACCGCTGCGTGTGAGACGGAGAGAGATTATGACGGCGCTGTAATAGGCGCTGTAATTCCCCTTCTGATCAGGCCCTGTGAAGGCTTAACCCTGCTGGGCCTGATGGACGATGCTACAGGTCACCCTCTTGGGCAGAACTGTGTGGGGGCGATCTGAGCGGAGCTTGGGCAAGCACTGATCCCAGAGCTGTATTCACCTTTTACTCAGAATGGTTGGGTTTCGGTTTAGGAGCGGGGGGAACAGATCTTGGAGCAGTCGTATTGGAGGTTGAGTGTATGTTTGCAGCCGACCTGGGTCAAATGCGTATCTGATACAGATATCTCTTTTAGATGTTGGGTCAAATTTGAAAACACGTAACATGTAACTAACCAAAACGCGCAAAGGGTTTTGTTCTGAACGTTGGTGGAAAAAAAATGTTTCTTTGAAAGTTGTCAGTTATCGGCCAGTCGAATTGAATAAATTTTTCTGGTGGGATGGGTCTCGATGGGCGGGAGAGGTTAATGTGAGGTAAGGGGAGGTCATGTGGTATTGTGTTGTGGCAGGGATGAGGAGATCCGGGAGAAGTGTGGTGAGGACGCGGTGCACTACCTGTCCTTCCAGCGCCACATCATCGGCCTGCTGGTGGTGGTGGGAGTGCTGTCGGTGGGGATCGTCCTGCCCGTCAACTTCTCTGGAGACCTGCTGGGTGTGTGTGTGTGTGTGTGGGGCAGTGTGTGTGTGTGTGTGTGTGTGTGTGTGTGGGCGTGCGTGCGTGCGTGAATGTGTGTGTTCAGGCATGCATGTGTCAGATTTCTGTGTATGTCTTTGTCAGTGTCTGTGTGTGCCTGTGTGTGCACACGCGTAAGATTTGGTGTCTGTGTGCGTGCGTGTGAGATTTGTGTGTGTGTGTGTGTGTGTGTGTGTGTGTGTGCGTGTGCGCGCGCGCGTGATACTTGTGTGTCTGTCTGTCTGTGTCTGTGTGGAAGAGACAGGGCCCCAAAGGTCTGCTCTGACTCACCACAGGAAATGAGCCACACGCTTGTGCATCGAGTGTGCTGACCGGGCACATGTGAGGGACATGGGCGCTGAGGGAGGCTACTGAAATAGAACACCGGCCTCTCTTAATTACAGCGCCCTTTCCTTTAACAGATCACATTCTGCCCAGCGTGATCCCACTCAAATAATTGGTTGATTCTAGAGGTCAGGCATGTCCGAATGAATTTATTTTTGTTGGTTAGCCCCAAAGGTTAGACTGCATCCAATGTTAAACTGCTAATTACGCGGCAACAAAAATGATTAGTACCGGTCGCAAAGAGACTACCCTATTAAATGTTTTCAAGAATAGCATTGTAACACATGATGCTTAAAACATTACTTATACTGTCCAAGTCCTACAAGAAACCTGGAACATGGAGGGGCAAGTTCAAAGTGAACATGTCACACTGCATGTGACAGGAAACCAAAATTCAGTGAGAGAGAGAATCTTAGAGAGAATGTAATGCTCTAAGTGTCGAGAGTGCGTATTCTCGCACAAGTCCGTGTTAACTGCGTGTAATACCTCACCCGTGGAAAGGAATCAAGTGTGAAATTCAATCGCATAAAAAAATCATACTTTGGGAGTAATAAGGTTATCAACAGGAGATTGAAAGGAGAAAGATGGCATGGTGCCAAGGTGTAGAAGAAAGGCCCATTTTTCCAATCCCAGAATCCCAGGACAGGATGATGGGAGAGCGGCAGGTTCTTGGGCCGCTGCTGGTCAGTCACAGTTGAGCCCATTACTTTATTTTAATAATATGTCTTTTTCAGTCAGCTGGATATATCCAAAATATCTTCTCTCCGTCCGACTGTCTCTGTCTTGCAGCAGTAACAGCCACCATTGTTAAAATGGCATTGCTTCACACTGTGTTTGCATCATATAGGCAACTAAATCTGTACTGAATATGCAGCAGCTGTTTGGAGTTTTTAATATAAAAAACCGACTTACTGAGCATCGCTTAAACAATCTCCACCTCCCAGAGATTCACATGGATATTACATGCGTATTATCTTCCGTATCAACATGCGTCTACGAGATTACGCATTGTCGGCCTCTGGATCAGGTGCACAACTGCCTAGTTTCTAAAGAAAAACACAGAACATCCGTTCATACCTTGACCCAGAAAATAACGCAGGTAGCACCCTGTACTGTTGAACTGTAAAACTAGTTTGGATGTTCTTGATCAGGGACAATGGAGAAACATGGTGCATTCTGGGTTCCTACTTAATTCCCTGGCTATTGCTCCAGGTCCATTGGCCTCCAATGGTAAAGAAGCTTATGAGAGCTGCAGCAACGCACGCACATAAACAAACACATACACAATTACACACACACACACACACACTATCTTGCACGTACATACACACACACTCACACACGTGCATTCACATGTGCGCACACACTCACAATCTCCACTCTGATAATTAAATCAGTTTCCTGCCAATATACAATGTGAGGTTGCCATGTCAGTTTCTGATTTTGTCACAATATGATTTGGAAATTGAGGAACGTGCAGTGCAGTTAAATCTGATTTAATAGGCCTCCCGTTGGCTGGCGTCTGCCAGCTCCTCTGATGACATCAGTGGGGGGAGCACCTATCCTCCAATGAGCGCTCACCTCACTGTGGGGCACTGTTGGGACTTGTAGTACCAAAGGTAGCCATTGGCTGCGTGTGTGTGAATCGGGGGATTGCATCGGTCTCAGTTCAGCACTCAGAACTTAGTGCAGTGAGACGGGCCTAACGTACAATTGGCGATTCCAAAAGAGATAAAGGAGGGAAACGCACACCAAAAATTAATTCACACGTATCATGTGAAATGTGATACAGAGCGAGTTTGAATTAATTTCTCTTTCTTTGTTGCACTCCAGAGAATAATGCGTACAGCTTTGGGCGAACCACTATAGCCAACTTAAAGTCTGGGTAAGTCAATCGCACAATCTGCTTCTGCCACTTCACAGACAATCAAATCATTTTCCAGGGAGTTAAACCTAACTGACCTTGACATGAAATGAATGTGAACAAAGGTCAAACGTACATTGTAGATCTCCGTTTATGGAAGTTCTCCGCTGAGGCCGACCTGTGGGAGGACAAAGGCAGCGGAGTGGGAAGCCGATTTAGGTCATTGATGTCCTTTTAACAAAGGTTTAGCTTTTTGTGTTCCTGTGGTCCTTGGGCGGGTTTGTTTGTTCTGGTGCTGTATTGTTGTTTGTTTGTTGTTGTTGTGTCTGTGCATGCATGTATTGTCTGCATAAAATGTAACAAAATGTCCTCCCACAGGAACAACCTGCTGTGGCTGCACACCTCCTTCGCCTTCATCTACCTGTTACTGACCGTCTACAGCATGAGGCGCCATACCTCCAAAATGCACTACAAAGAGGATGACCTGGTGAGAGCCCCCGGCTCACAGCGGAGTACAACCATCACACACACACACACACACACACACACAGACACACACACATACACACACACACACACACACACACACACACACACACACACACACACACACACATACACACACACACACACACACACAGACACACGCAGACACACATACACACACGCACACACGCACACACACAGACACACACACACACACACGCACACACGCACATACACACACACGCACACATACACACACACACACACACACATACACACATACGCACACGCCCACACACATACACACACATACACACACACACATACGCACACGCCCACACATACACACAGACATGCGCACACACGCACACGCACACACACGTGCATACACACACACATACGCACACATACACACACACGCACACACATACACACACACAGACAGACAGACAGACAGACACACACATACATACGCACGCACACACAGACACACGCACATGCACACGCCCACACATACGCACACGCGCACACACATACACACACACAGACATACGCACGCATGCACGCACGCACACACACACACACACACACGCACACACACGCGCATACACACACATACGCACACATACGCACATACACACACACACACACACATACAGACACACACACACACAGACACAGACAGACACACACACACACACACACACACACACGCTCATACAAACAAACATACACACACACACACGCACACATCTCTCAGAGAAGAGCAGACCGTGTCACTTTAGTGTCAGTATTTGTTCAGCAAGCATCAGACTGAGCATTGATTACAACAGCTGCAGACCGTGCGTGCCTTTTGTTCATTTCAAAGCATGTGTGCACGTCTTTAATTACCATTCAGGTGGGATATATCAACACATGCTCTTCTGCATTTGCAGAGATCCACAAGTTTGATGAATCAGACGTGAGACAGCTGTACAACCACTTCTGACAACAAATGAATACAAATATAGAAACAGACCTGATCAGATCTGACCGTTTGATAAATAAGGCCCAGGGACTTAAAAACTTAAAAACCTGTGTTTTATTTTCTCTTTGTAGGTGAAGCGCACTCTGTTTATCATTGGGATCTCCAAATATGCAGAAGAAAAACATATAAAGGATCACTTTGAGTAAGTGCTTTTTAGCTTTCTAGAAGCGTAGGTTTGATCACAGATATGTGATGCAATCCAATTATAAGCATTGGAATGTATTATTAGGGACAAGTTGGAATTATTCCTGGAACATATTTAAGTATTTTAAGGGATAGCCAACATCTTTTTTTCAGGGGGAGGTCATGCCTAACAAACCTCCTGGACTTCTTTCAGGAAGCTACAAAGTGTTTTGACTTGAACGTGAATATGATATATTTGGACTTTCAAAAAGCATTTGATACGGTACCACATGAATGTCAAAATGAATTCGGTAGGAATTACAGGAGATATTTCATAATATTTCATTCATAATTCATAAAGGAGTTGTTTCATAATTGAAATTTGCTGCAAGATGGAATACAAAGGGTAACTGTAGGAGAGATCATGTCTGGCCTAGGGGCTGTGGGTAGTGAAGTCCCACAGGGATCAGTGCTGGGACCTCTGCTTTTCCTTATTTACGTGAATGATCTTGACAAGGATGCTAGTAGCAAAATAGTTAATACATTTGTAGATAATACAAAACTTTGGGATTTAGCAAACTTTTTGAAATTGACTAAGATGATTTAAACATAATCCAGAAGTGGGCAGAAACCTGGCAGATGACATTCAATATAGCTAAATGTAAAGATATACATGTGGGAAATACAAATCTAAGACCGGATTATTATATGGGAGCAAAATTTGAATGTGTTCAATTTGAAAAAGACTTGGGAGTAGTAGTTTATCAAAGTATCTAAGCATTGTGTAGTAGTGAGAATGGCCCACAGGGTGCTGGGATATATAGCAAAAAATATTGAGTGTAAATCAAAGGAGCTTATATTTATGTAATATAATGCCTTTGTCAGACCTCACTTAGAGTACTGTGTGCAGTTCTTGGCACCACACTTAAATAAAGATACAGAAGCTCTTGATGGAGCACAAAGAAGGGGGGAACTAAATTGGTTCCTGGTATGAAAGGTAAAAGTTATGAGGAAAAACTTAAGACACTTAATGTATTCAATCTTAGCATTTGTTTGAGGTTTTTACCTTCGTAAAAAGGATTAACAAAATTAACTACCAAACATTTTCCGTTAGCAGAAAAAGAGTGCATAGTTGGAAATTAGTTCAAGGTAAATTCCACACTGATATACACAGGGAATATTTTTTTTACATTGTTTTTTTTTAATGTGTGGAATAGCTTGCTAGGTCATGTAGTGATAGATGAGGTACTTGGGGTAACATTTTTCGTATGTCCTCTTATGAAAGTCCACCTAACCCCAGCAGGAATGATTTAATCTGAATAAAACATTGCGTTTAGTGAAATTATACTATACTGTTAGCGTGTTCGAGGTGTTCTGTGCCGTGCATTTTCAACCTTTAACACTTTAACCTGACCCTGCCTCTGCTGAAACAACAAGAGCCTTCTCAGCCATAATGGCTGCTAATGGGTTCCAGATGATACAGGTCATGTGGCCTGCAGACAGGGGCCATAGGCAGCCTAGCTAAGGACCCTCTGAGGGGTCTAGTCAACTGCCTGGCCAAATAATGTTTGCTGTAATTTAATTTGTACATGAATGCACTCCTCAGAGATGGTGCCCTTGTAAGATGAATCTAAGTGGGGGGCATTCCTCCAGGGGTTTCAGAAAATGAGGAAGTGTGTGTGTGTGTCTGTGTGTCTGTGTGTCTGTGTCTGTGTCTGTGTGTGTGTGCGTGTGCGTGTGCGTACGCATGTCCGTGACACCCCCCGTCTTATTATATTGTAAAGGTGAACTTTTCCTGTTCTCCACAGACTACGATTAGTGTAGAACCATGCTCTCCTGCGTGTGAAGCGGCAGACAGTTATGAGACATGGAGGAATTCACGGCGGAGAAAGCGATGTTTCCACAAATGAAAAGTTCCTCCTCGAAGCTAACGTGTACAGTCTGATGTGCATAACCACTTACTGCTGTGTTTGGCAAAGCGTTCAGATTGCTGGAGCGCCTGCGTCAAAAGATTTAGCACCTTTCTCATCACTTCATTTAACTCGCCACATTGTGGAATAAATCCCGGCGCCCACTAATAGCTTTGTAAAGTGAGGAGGGAGAAACCTGCGTGAAATATTGGGCTGTGGCTCTGGAAATGGGGAGCACTGGTGCGTGAGTGCCCGTTACCCGTGCGGGGATTTCCCACAATTCCCCTCCCGTGGACGGAAGGGAGGCCCGAACCCTGGGCTCGAGTTTGGTAGCAGACGAGGCGTTTGTGAGGTCCGGCGTGACACTGTCCACTTCCTCTCCAGCTCTGCGCTCCCTTTTGTTGTGTCATTTGGTGGCTCGTGTGTGCATGTGGTTTCTTCTTTTAAGCTCGGCGGCTCCCAAGCTTTGGAACGGCCTTCTCCAGATCCTGCAGGAACTGTAAATTGAGACACAAAGGTTACCTTTATAGCATCTCTTTCAACACTTGTCCGTTGTAATCCAAGTCTGTACTTTTCTTAAACTACAGCCTGAAAACTACTGTAGGCACCAGGCTGACTGTGAAGCTCTGTGTGACAACTTGCTTGTAAATGACGTTACACGAAAACAGGGATTGATTGATTGATTGATTGATTGATTGATTGATTGATTGATTGATTGATTGATTGATTGATTGATTGATTGATTGATTGATTGATTGATTGATTGGCTGCTTGATTCCCCCCCACAGACAGGCCTATGAGAACTGCGCAGTGCTGGAGGCTCGTATCTGTTACAATGTTGCCAAGCTGATGTCCCTGAACGCAGAGAGGTAAGCCTCCATTTCTCCTCCACCGTGAGCCTGTGTGTGTGCGTGTGTGTGTTAGTGTTTGTGTATGTGTATGTGAGTGTGAGTGTTTGTGTATTTGAGTATCTTTGTGCGTGCGTGCGTGCGTGCGTGTGTGTGTGTGTGTGTGTTTGTATATGTGCGTGCGTACATGAGGGTATGTTTGTGTGGGTGAGTATATGTGAGTGTGTGTGTATGTGTGTATCTGTGTGTGCGCGCGGTTTATCCTCCTGAGGGGTTGGGCCGATGGTGCTGCATCGCTGAATTTGTTGTCTGCCCGCCTGCCTGCCCGCCCGCCCGCCCGCCTGCCTGCCTGCCCGCCCGCCCTGGAGGGACTCATTGATCTGCGAGGCAGACAGATCTCCAACCCGCCGTGACAAATGATGCAACGGACTGCAACAAGGAGAAGGCGGGTCATCGATGGTGGGGAGAAGCTGCAGGGAACCACTGGCCCTGCGATTCTGTTCACACGCTCTGGGTCTGCTGCATCTCCAGCTAATGCGCCATTCTCCCACAACGTTCTTGTAACGCGTGTGACGCGCATGGTCGAATACAAACAGGCTATTCTCTCGCCATGGCGTATCGGTTCAGCTCAACCAGCAGATCTCGTTTGGCCAGAACTGCTTTCTGCAATAATTCTGTGAACGTCTCCTGCCTCCACACAGCCTGATGGCGTACGATTCTCAGTGCGGTTTCTCAGATGTCTCTTTGTGCTGGTAGTTGTACTAATTATTACATGTTTTAAAATTCCGGAAAGGTAAAGGTTAGTGCCTTTGCCAGCATTAATATGCAATGCTTAAATACAAGTTCAGAAGCATTACTCTCTGTGACGCTTTATGAATACTGTCTTTGAACTTCGATCTGAACTTTTCATATTAATTCTGGTAATTGGACTTACTAAAATACAATTGCAACAAGGCAATGATTGGTTAGTCATCACAGTTTAGCATAGAAGGCAGTGTGCTTTCACAGGTACACTGTGAGCCTGCCCAGAACCGACTTTATGAGCGTTCATTTCCAAGTTAGAAGGGCTCTGGATTAGGGAGGTGTGAGCGTGCGAGCGTGCGTGCGTGCGTGCGAGTGAGGGAAGGTGTTGTGGAGGCTGACAGGCGTGTGTTTTCTGTTCCAGGAAGAAGACCGAGCGCAGTAAGAAGTTCTTCACAGACCTGATGGCCAAGGAGCACATGCCCACCATGATCAACCCCAAACCCTGCGGTCACCTCTGCTGCTGCGTCATCAGGGGCTGTGAGCAGGTGGGTCCCACCCTTCCCTCTTACCCTCTCACCCTCTACCCTACCTCTCGCCCTCTACACCCGCACCCACCCACCGTCTAGCTCTCATCCTCACTCTACCTGCCCTCACTCTCTCATCCTCATCCTTGTCACCCTCACTCTTACCCTACCCACCCTTACCCTCTCTCACCCCCTCACTCTACCCACCCTCACCCTCCCTCTCTCACTCTACCCTCTCTCACCCCCTCACTCTACCCACCCTCACCCTCCCTCTCTCACTCTACCCCCCCTCACCCCCTCACTCTACCCACCCTCACCCTCACTCTCTCACCCTTACCCTCTCTCACCCCCTCACTCTACCCACCCTCACCCTCCCTCTCCCACCCTACCCTCTCTCACCCCCTCACTCTACCCACCCTCACCCTCCCTCTCCCACTCTACCCTCTCTCACCCCCTCACTCTACCCACCCTCACCCTCACTCTCTCACCCTTACCCTCTCTCACCCCCTCTCTCTACCCATGCTCACCCTCACTCTCTCTCTCTACCCACACTCACTCACTCTCTTTGGCCATTTAGTCACACTATTCTTTGAATAGAATATTAGTGTTTGGCAATTCATTTTGTAAATATGAAATCGTGTTACTGACTTTATTCACATTGTTTAGACACAAACGCGTTTATTTTATTTATGTATTCACTATTGGAACCACAACTCCCCCAAAGCTATGTCATTTGGTACTGCGACATGTGTAGGCATATACTGTAGGGAGGCAGGAAGTTGCTTGTGAGAGGAAGTCAAATGTAGGGCTAAGAGACCGCGTGGATGTTTTTCAGCAACCACGCCACACGGTGGCATAATTGAATACTCGGAATTGGAACCTTTGCATTCTTTGGCTGCACTTTTCATTGAAAGCTAAATTAAATATTTTGAGTTTCAGTCATCAAGTCAACCTTTTTGTTTTTGGATGCGTTAGATGTGTGTTGGAAATGTTCAGTTTCCAGTTATTACTGGAATAGCACAGTTATTGTAACACCTTAAGTGTAAAAAATAAAATAATAATAAAATCCAAGGCATGTGCAGGTATTGCGTATTGGATATTGCCTCCACCCAAGTATTGTCCCTTATGAGCGTGAGTTGTGAGTCATTTTTAGCACTGACTGCGGTGGGGAGGGAGTCGCTGTGCTCCGTTGAGGTGCGGGCAGACACGTGCCCGCTGACGGAGGGGAGATGTGGGGCTTTGAGCCGTGAACGACGGTCTGTGTTCAGAGCGTGTTCAGCGCGGCCCCATGTGACTCAATTAGAGAAGGGACACCTCAACGCAGGGCTAGCTCTGGGTGACGAGTGCTTGCTGTTCACCCGTCAGGGGAAATGTGTGACACCAAGTGCATCTCTTTGCCATTTTTAGGCGGTGCTATTTATGTACGCGATTAAACATTTTACAGCTAACTTCAGACGGTCCTTCATCGGTGACCTGCAGGAGATGGGATTTTAAAAAGGCCCAGAGCCACACTCTGTGAGGGTTCACAACGTCCTTTGGAAACATTGCTCATCTTGGTGTGGACTGTCTAGTTTTCCCAGGGCGCACCTCACACCCTCAGTGATGTAATATGTGAGAGTGTTTGCCTGAAATGTTGTTTATAACACAGCACTGAAATGCTGTACATATTGTGCATATCGTAATGCTGAAATGTGTATGATACAGCGCTGAAACACTGCATGCGCTGAAACGCTGTGCATATGGTAACGCTGAAATGTTGTGTACAGTATGACACAGCGCTCTGTTTGTGCTCCTACAGGAAGAGGCTGTGAGCTACTACACCAACCTGGAGGCCAGACTGAAGGAGGAGTACAGCAAGGAGAAGGAGAAGGTCAACACAAAACCCCTGGGAATGGCCTTCATCACCTTCCAGAACGAGGCTATGACATCCATGTAAGTGTGTGTGTGTGGTGTGTGTCTTATAATAATTCCTGCCAGGCTGTAGAAGTGAGAGAATAATGTCTGTAACAGGCTATAACAGTGAGTTTGCAATGCCTGTGCAGCAGTCAGAGTGAGTTTATAATGTCTGTCAGAGTGAGTTTATAATGTCTGTCAGAGTGAGTTTATAATGTCTGTGCAGCTGTCAGAGTGAGTTTATAATGTCTGTATGGCTAGCTCATAGTATCCCTCCTCGTACCCTCTCCAGAATCCTGAAGGACTTCAACGCTTGCCGTTGCCAAGGGTGTAACTGCCGGCCGGAGCCCAAAGCCTCCCAGTTCAGCGAGGCCCTGCACGTGTACAACTGGAGTGTGACCTACGCCCCCGACCCGCAGAACGTGTACTGGTGAGAGCCCAGACCACTGCTCCTCCTCTTCCTCGGTCTGTGTGCGATCTGCTCCCCCCGACGAGCCCGACCCAGGAGATCGGCTAAAGAATAAAAACAAAAGAAGGAGGGAGAAGTCACGGTAGTTGCCAGTGCTCCCAAGACACTGGGATGATGCTCTTCCGTGTGCTGTTGTGAGAAGTGTTTCTCTGTACGTCTCATCATCTCTCGCTCTCTTTCTTTCTCTCTCTTTCTTCCCCCCCCCCCCCACAGGGAGCACCTGTCTCTGGGAGGCTTCTCTTGGTGGCTGCGCTGCTTCATCATCAACTGCATCCTCTTCCTCCTCCTCTTCTTCCTCACCACCCCCGCCATCATCATCTCCACCATGGACAAGTTCAACGTCACCAAGCCCGTGGAGTACCTCAACGTAAGAGTCGCGCTCGCTTCGTAAACCCCCCCCCCTTCAAAATCTCACATTTACTGTGCTGCTCATCATCCTAGTGACAGGTTCGGTATACCGACTCGGTACGCATATTGAACAGCGGGGAGCCTGTTTCACACCAGAGAAAACAAAATCTCCATTTCACACATCAGGGCGGGACATCCCCCTAATGCACGAACAACTAATGGATACTTATCAATAATAATCGATCAATGTAGCAGTCTTCTTCTTTTTTTCCCCCGTCTCCACATAAACCTTCAAAGCGTGTACAGGTCCATGTCCTGAAATGTTGAAGTAATAATTTGTTTCTTGAAATGTTGAGATTTATTTTTGTTGTCAGTGCTGAATTCTCTTATTATATGCATTCCTACCTCCCAGTGTCCCTGGGCAACCTGTGCTTAAGGCAACAGAAAACCGCACATTTACTGCGCTTGTTCCTCGTGTAAATCCTCGTAAATGACCAATGAATCCTTTGACGGAGACTCTGCCATTTGCAAAAGTTACTTAATTTGCCCCAGTCCAGAGGAGGAGAGATGGAGCGATGCTCTCTGGGTTTTTTAATGACAGTTCGATTGCTCTAAATTACCACAAGGTCATCTTTATTAGCCCTTGTGATATGTTAGAAAGGTGTTTCTGTCCCGTGTATTCGCTGGGTCAATTTTGACCCATGATTTAACTCAGTCCAAAACACTCAAAAACAATGACTATCATCCAATATTGTTTTTACTACATCATAACTAACTTATGATGCATTCATAACCATACAATCCTGTTGTAATTTTATTTTATGGCCCCAAGGCCCCAAGACACATTATTTCAATGCACTGCTGGGTCCCGAACCCGATTCTCGGACCCGAACACCAAAGCATCCACTTTTTTTTAGAGAGACCTTCAGAATTGTATAAAATGGTCAAAATCAGTTTTGCAGTGTTTATATAGCTGTTGTGGAGGATATCATGAAGCCTTGTTCCAAAAAAACTAAACAAATAAAGAGCTTTTCAAGAGGAAAAATATACTGCTTTACATTTTTACGTTAACATTTTTGGCATTTAGCAGACACTCTTATCCAGGGCGACTTACAAGATGTGCATTAATACACGGTAAGACTAATCATAGTCCGCGCAAGAGATCAGGGTAGTGATACAGTAATAGACATAATTGTTGGCAGCTGCATACTGTACCTGTAACATCTCAGTCACATTATGGAGCGCTATAATACGTGTAATTTTCAGAGACGGTATAACACTAACTCTCCTATGCCTGAATAATTTACATTTCAGATAAGCACTTTATTATCCCCATAGTGGCAAAGTATGATTACTCTGTTTTTGTAGAGGTAATATACAGTGTTATTTTTATGTCACCTGTCAGGGATCCTCGAACTTGAAGCAATGCTTAGGTCACCATCCACATGCTCAGAATCACTAGATTCTCAGACACCAAAATCTAATTGTTGGTTTGGAGTTTTGTTCTTTTTTTTTTGTTGTTTTTTTTTCATATCAAGACTGCTTTTCAGTCCTCATTCCTGTTTTGTAATTAGAAGTGCACTGTTCTATTAGGAGAGAGAGAATGATAGAATGATACCCCCTCTGTCCCCTCTCCCCCTCTCCTCCCCCCAGAACCCCATCATCACCCAGTTCTTCCCCACCCTGCTGCTGTGGGCTTTCTCCGCCCTGCTGCCCACCATCGTGTACTACTCCGCCTTCTTCGAAGCCCACTGGACCAGGTACAGCCTGAGCGAAACGCAGGCCCGGATTCAGCTCTCCTTACACGTGGTGTTTTACAGTGGTTAAAGAACTGGGCTTGTAAGGTTGCAGGTTCAAATCCCAGGTTGGGGCACAGCCGTTGATCTTAACCCAAATTGCTTCAGGAAATATCCAGCTTAATGGATTTTATGCATAAATTGATTATATATATATATATATATTTGCCATTTAGCAGACGCTTTTATCGAAAGCGACTTAGTTATAAATGCATACATTTTTCAGTATATATGGTCCCAGTGGGAAATGAACCCACAACCTAAGAGTTGCCAATGCCATGCTCTACCTACTGAGCCACACAGAACCACATTTTATGCAAATAGATATATATATATATATATATATATATACACGTATATGTATTTATTTATTTAAGTAAGCTAAATGCCTACATCTAAAGACAAATACGTATGAGTGTTAATTTTATTCTTCACCAGCACAGTTCTGGTGAATTGATGTCGACGGTTGATGAACTCACTGAAGCGCTTGTTTTTAATTTCCAAGTCATAGTCACGGACTGTCAGTGTTGATTGAAAGCACGGTGACAGTCTGTTCGACGAATCGCATGGCTTTATTTCAGCGTAGGGTGATCTGGCGTGAAAATGGGGGAAAATGTTAAATGGGAGGTGGGGGAATGAAGAACAATTGTTTCGTTATTTATGGTTTGGACACTGTACTTTAGTTGTAGAAAATAAATTACACATTTTTCGTCAGTTAGGATGTGGGACCTTGGTGAGAAATTCTGTATTACAACTGATTTCACAGTTTTCGATCCTAAAACCAACATTAATACGCCTAAGAGCAAGTGACGGACAGTCATTTTTGGACACTAAAAAAACTATCAATTTTATATTTCAAGATTTATGTCACTAATGCATTTAACTATATTTTCCTGTACCAGATAGCTTTTTGAAGGGCTTTCTCCAACTGGCACGGAAGTGTTCTTACTGGAAACCGCACATAGACATTGTTCAATGTTGTTTGTTTAGACCAAATGTTGTTTTGTTTTTTTGCCACTCTAGAAGGTTGGAGCTTTTTCATGGCTTGTAATCGTTACTGAGTATCCTGTCCCAGATCGCACACATCCTGAAAGCCTCTCTCTCTCTCTCTCTCTCTCTCTCGATGTGACTGGCGCCGAGTGACTCTTCTCTGTTCTTCTCCTTCTCGCAGGTCGGGAGAGAACAGGACCACCATGCACAAGTGCTACACCTTCCTCATCTTCATGGTCCTGCTGCTGCCCTCATTGGGACTGAGCAGGTAGCCTTGGCACCCCTTCAGCCTTTACGCTCCTGCTCTCTTCCCTCTCTCTCTGTTAAGAGGGAGCTGGCCTTCAGCTGCTCATCCTGATTAGAGAACCTTTTTAAAATGTGAATGCTCATCCTGGTAAATGTGAGGGGTCTGGTGTCGGATCCGGGCTGGCAGCGTATCGTAATGGTCAGGGTGCTGGGCTTGTAACTCAAGAGGGTGCAGGTTCAATTCCCAGGTGGGGGCACTGCTGTTGTACCCTGAGCAAGGTGATAAAAATATCCAGCTGTATAAATGGATTGTATGTATAGAAATGTAAACTGTGCGAGTCGCTCTGGATAAGAGCATCTGCTAAATGCCTAAAAATGTCAATGTAAAATGGATCCAGGCCATGCTGACTGACCAGCAGCCATGTAATGCAGCGTATAATGGGTGGTAGCGTCTCCCAGACTTCACCCCGCTGGTAAATCGGGCACCCACAGCATGGTGGAAGTTCTTTATTTTTATGTATTGTCATGTCATGATGATAATGATGATGATGATAGATACTTTATTGATCCCCAGGGGGGAAGTGAGGTTGTCTTACAGCAAAAGATAAATAAATAAATACACCAGACCAGCACAACACCTCATTAAAACAGTCAGTCAATCAATCGATCAGCGAGATCAATCGGTAGGCTTTGCCCTTGTGTTGCATGATCATGCATGATGTCATGGAGTCAGTCGTGTAGTTTCTGATCTCTGAGGGATTCGGCTCTGTAGCTTTAACTCTCGGACACAAGTCAACGAGTGGTTGATTAACCTGGAATCGTGACAGTCAAGCAAGTTTTTCCATACAAGTAATAAGAATCTCTGAGAGGAAGATGAAGCGATGCAGCAACAGTAACTGGCCGATAGATTCTCTTGTCCCTTTAGTAGCCACGTGTGGACAGGTAGGTGGTGCTTTATGACCTGTTCATTCTGTGACTTTTTTTTCAAAATTCAGTTTGGACGTTTTCTTCCGTTGGCTGTTTGACAAGAAGTTCCTCGCTGATGCCGCAATCAGATTTGAGTGAGTAGAATGACTTTTACTAATGAACACACTTACTTTTAAAAAATATTTCTTCTGTGTGGCATGTCGCCGACGACGCTTAGGTTGTGGGTTCGATTCCCACATATACTGAAAAATTCGGGACCACGGGATGTATGCATCCACTACTGCTTTGGATAAAAGCGTCTGCTAAATGGAATATGTATGTATTATATTTTATTATTTAATCAGGACCACCTACTTTTATCAATCGCGAGAAACTGCTCCAATATATAATATATGCAATAAGGATTTATTGCATATATTTAGTACACTACCCATCTGTTCGGTGGATTCATTTCTATAGTGATTCAGGTGAAATGCAGTGTTTACTGAAGAGTAAAGCAATCATACCATACTAAGACTGAATCCACAGCCTTAAGTTCAGTCCTAAGCCACTACTAATCTTATATATATTTCAACCCATTTATGTAAGGCTATGTAAGTTCTTTGTTCTGACCAGAAGAGACAATGGCAAAAATATGGCTTCGACAAAGTGCCATTCTAGGTCATGGTTGTGAACATCCAATGCCTGTAGCACAAAACGACAAAATCTAGAAAAATGCAGTCGTGTATGGTGCATCAGGCCGAATGAAGCTTACGCCCAGTGTGTCCCTTGGTTACATCTCCCGCACACAACGCTCTGAAAAGCCCTCTCTTGTTTTGTGAGCTCGATGACCTCTAGCGCACACACACACACACACACACACACACACACACACACACACACACACACACACACACACACACACACACACACACACACACACACACACACACACACACACACACACACACACACACACACACACACACACACACACAGTGCCTGCTCCAGGTCCCATTGGCACAAGCTGCCACAGCCCCCCCCAGGCCTCTGTATCACCCCTTTGTTCTCTCCACTGTAGATGCGTCTTCCTCCCAGACAACGGGGCCTTCTTCGTCAACTACGTTATCGCCTCCGCCTTCATCGGTAATGCCATGGACCTGCTGCGAATCCCGGGCCTGCTCATGTACATGATCCGGCTGTGTCTGGCCCGCTCTGTGGCAGAGAGACGCAACGTGAAACGGGTGAGTCTCCCTTAGGGGCCACCGCGGTGGCTTAGACTCCCTTAGGGGCCGCTGGGGTGGGTTAGCCTCCCTTACAGGCCACTGGGGTGGGTTAGCCTCCCTTACAGGCCACTGGGGTGGGTTAGACTCCCTTACAGGCCGCTGGGGTGGGTTAGACTCCCTTACAGGCCACTGGGGTGGGTTAGACTCCCTTACAGGCCGCTGGGGTGGGTTAGTCTCCCTTACAGGCCGCTGGGGTGGGTTAGTCTCCCTTACAGGCCGCTGGGGTGGGTTAGTCTCCCTTACAGGCTGCTGGGGTGAGTTTGACTCCCTTACAGGCCACTGGGGTGGGTTAGACTCCCTTACAGGCCGCTGGGGTGGATTAGTCTCCCTTACAGGCCGCTGTCGGTGGGTTTGTATGTTGAGGCCCCTTACAGGCCGCTGTCGGTGGGTTTCTATGTTGAGGCCATTGCAGGGGGGGTATTTATATGTTAACTGTTGGAAAATGAGTAAAAATGGAACCTGACCCAGCCTAACCCCATTTCCTCCACAGCACCAGGCGTACGAGTTCCAATTCGGCGCCGCATACGCCTGGATGATGTCCGTCTTCACCGTGGTCATGACCTACAGCATCACCTGCCCCATCATCGTCCCTTTCGGTGAGTGAACCCCTCCCCCTCCCACTTGCCTCATCATCGTCCCCTTCAGTGAGCCTGGCCCCTCCCCTCCTGCCGTCCGGTTCGCACAGAGAGACCCTCCCCTCCTCAGGGACCAGCCAGTAAAATCACTGCATGTCCCACTCCATGCCCAGCTCTCATTCCCAGTCCCTCTTGTCCTGGTACCCCCTGGCTCTTTAATTAAACCACTCTACTCTCATTCCAGCCTGAGACATTACCAACATTAACAGGCTGTTTTAGGGCTGTCAGAATGGTTGGTGTTGTGAATATGTTTGTTGGTAAAATGCCTCCCCCTACTGTTTAAAAGTGGAATGATTTGTAAGACAATGAGATTCACACTGCAGAGAAACTGAGGACACAGGAAGTGAAAGGACCTGGTTTGTGGGGAATTGTGGGTAATGACTTGCACACCGCTGGTCTAGGTTTACTCTGTCTCTAGAGCATCTGGAAAAGTAAGTTGCAATTTATGAGTAAGTAACCTAGATGGAGAAACCAAGGCACTCTTCTGTGGTGAAAAAATAAATAAAATGCCTTTATTACATGGCAAGTTTTAATGAACCGTTAAATGCTCTGTTGTGTTTTCGGCAACGCCTTCTTCGGGCCATTGAGGAAGTTTACAGATTGTGAGACATTCGAGTTGGTTGGTAAATTAATTTGCTGATGCACCACCAGAGAATTTGCGCATCTGAATGGCTGCCTCCAATTGGAACCCCGCCTACACATGATCGTGATTCGTCAGAAGAACTAACTGACCAATGGGTTTATTAGCAAATCACATCCCTGGAAGCTAGGTAGACTCATCCTACATCAGTGTCAAGTCAACCTGGTCAGATTATATTACCGTAGGCTTATGAGTCTGACAAGTACGGTTGTCATTTTCCCTCAGCGTCTTGTCATTGTATATATGCGAATGTTATTCTGTGTGGCTCAGTAGGTAGAGCATGGCGTTGGCAACGCCGAGGCTGTGGGTTTGATTTCCACTGGGACCACATGTACTGAAAAATGTATGCACTCACTACTGTAAGTCGCTTTGGATAAAAGTGTCTGCTAAATGGCATATGTTACATTATTTTCCTGTGGAGACCCGAAGCGTACAGGAGGTGGAGGGGACCCGCATTGTGGGGCATTGTGGGTAACGATTTGCACACGGCCCTCTCCAGGTCTGATGTACATGCTGCTGAAGCACCTGGTGGACAGGTACAACATGTACTACGCCTACCTGCCCTCCAAGCTGGACAAGAAGATCCACTCGGGCGCGGTCAACCAGGTGGTGGCAGCGCCCATCCTCTGCCTGTTCTGGCTGCTCTTCTTCTCCACCGTGCGCACAGGTGAGGCACGCCCGGACCTGGAACCTGGGGGGGCATGCTGTTTCAAACCATGGGCCACTGATCGTTCAGATGATATGTGTGGGGGGGGATCACTCTCCACTGACGTTCACCGCAGTCAGATCACACACGGCGTCCGTTACGCCGCTGCACATCCAGTCGCACGACAAAACCACTTTGTCTCCACATCTGAACATATTTCAGGCTGAATTTTAATAAGGGGTGGGGGTCACAGAAAGCGTGTTTGCTCATTGAGTCGGTCGTGAGCTCGAAAAGTTTGGCTACCGTTGTGCTGACCCAGAGGTCCAGCAGCTTTCTCTCCTTTTATATAAATTATTATTTTTTTATTTTTTATTTTTTTAACATTTCCCAGATTTTTTCCCCATTTTCTCCCAATTTAGTAGCCAATTATATTTATTTTGATTCGCTCTCCCCCACGAACTCGCCGCCCGTCACTACGGGGCAAGCTAATTCCCCGAGGCTGGCGATGATCCACCTCCTCTTGAGACGGAACATGCCCACCTACTTTCTAGAGACACCCTTTGCGCCTCTCGGCGAGCTCTGAGTGAATGTTCCTTAGTGAAACCTTACGCTAGCTGAGGGAGCGAATGAGTGTGCCACCTCATTAACCTGCAGGCTTAGCAAAACCGGTTGGGCCTCATGTCGGCTTTGCATTGCAAAGAACTGTTCTATGAAATGATTGACAATAAAATGCAGGAGATGCCATACACATGCAAGATTGTGTGTGTGCACACGTGTGAATGCACGTGAGATTGTGAGTGTCTGATTGTGTGTGTAAGATTGTGTGTGTGTGTGTGTGTGTGTACGTGCAAGATGATACGCATGTAATATCCATATGAATCTCTGGGAAGTGGAGATTGTTTAAGCGATGCTCAGTAAGTATTCCCGACGAATAAATACATTTGTGCTTTTATTAAGCAGCGCTGTTATGTAAAAGAAAACAACAACTCCAAACAGCTGCTGCAGATTCAGTACAGATTTAGTTGCCTATATGATGCAAACACAGTGTGAAGCAATGCCATTTTAACAATGGTGGCTGTTACTGATGCAAGACAGAGACAGTCGGACAGAGAGAAGATATTTTGGATATATCCAGCTGACTGAAAAAGACATATTATTAAAATAAAGTAATGGGCTCAACTGTGACTGACCAGCAGCGGCCCTAGAACCTGCCGCTCTCCCATCATCCTGTCCTGGGATTCTGGGATTGGAAAAATGTGCCTTTCTTCTTCACCTTGGCACCATGCCATCTTTGTCCTGTTGATAACTTTATTACTCTCAATACTTACATTTTTTATGCGATTGAATTTCACACTTGATTCCTTTCCATGGGTGAGGTATTACACGCAGTTAACACGGACTTGTGCGAGAATACACACTCTCGACACTTCTCTCTAAGATTCTCTCTCACTGAATTTTGGTTTCCTGTCACATGCAGTGTGACATGTTCACTTTTAACTTGCCCCTCCATGTTCCAGGTTTCTTGTAGGACTTGGACAGTATAAGTAATGTTTTAAGCATCATGTGTTACAATGCTATTCTTGAAAACATTTAATAGGGTAGTATCTTTACTTATTGCGACCGGTACTAATCTACTTCTCCCGACAGGTTTCGTGACGCCAACGTCCATGTTCACCTTCGTGGTTCTCATCATCACCATAGTGGTGTGCCTCTCCCATGTCTGCTTTGGCCACTTCAAGTACCTCAGCGCTCACAACTACAAGGTATGGCTCCGCCCCCTCTTAACGCGGCACTGCAAGGACTTCCTGTTCACTAGCCAGACACTGCACAGTCTTTACAATTGGCATCAGAGCAATTGTTGGACTCCTGCCAACTTATATTGTGCAGTTATATTCACGAGAGAAATGTGGGAAGGTATTGCCTACGTTCCCAGGGCTCATATTTACTAGCGGTCCCAGATGCCTGTACATGGGGGGACATGGGGGAAAAGGGCTTGTAGGTCTGCTGTGTCCTCCACATGGAACGTGCTTCAGAGTGGGTTGCATGTTACAGAGCTGGTCTCGTGGTTCTGTGTGGCTCAGTAGGTAGAGCATGGCGTTGGCAACGCTTAGGTTGTGGGTTCGATTCCCATTTGGGCCACATGTACTGAAAAATGTATGCATTCACTACTGTAAGTCGCTTTGGATAAAAGCGTCTGATAAATGGCATATATTATTATTATTATTATATTGTATTATTATTATATTATAAAAATGCGATAAAGTAATTAGAGGCCGGAGCAATAGGCTGTAAACGTTTCCTCTGTGGGGCTTTGCCATATTGACTATTTAGTCATCCATTTTAGGCATTTAGCAGACGCTCTTATCCAGAGCGACTTACACAGTTTACATTTGTTTACATACAATCCATTTATACAGCTGGATATTTTACTGAAGCAATTCAGGTTAAGTACCTTGCTCAAGGGTACAACAGCAGTGCCCCACCTGGGAATTGAACCTGCAACCTCTGAGTTACAAGCCTAGCTCCCTAACCATTACACTACACTGCCCTGCCAGACCTTGTTACATATCGGTAAATGTTGTAATTTAAACCCGTTTATTATTTGTAACGTTGTAATTTGTAACTTTTGTAAATTGTTTTATACTGTGTCTGTAACGTAATGCTGTTGCCTGTCCTGGCCCGGACCCCCTTGAAAGAGAGATTGTTAATCTCAACAGGGCTCTTCCTGGTTAAATAAAAATAAAGTAAAGAAAGAGCTCTGCCCCAGAGATTTCTGAACGTAAAACTCAGATTCACTTTTTAAATGCTTTAACCCTTTAGACACCAGTAATATTCCTGCAGATTACTGATCACTTTAAAACAAACATATATTTTAACCAGTGTTCAGAAGAAAATTCTTCCTTCATATGATTGTACATTTTGGTTAGTAACGTTCTTGGATCTGCAGGAGCGTTTTTCTAATTTGGCCAGCCTCTAAAGAGTTGAAGCATTTCAGACGCGTTTGTGACCCAGGTCTCGCCCAGGTCTGGTGTGAATGTTGTGTGAGTGTCTGTATGTTTCTACTATGCTCCAGCCGGGTCATACTGCACACACACCTGGCAGTTAGAGCCCCATCCCGTTATCACAGTAGTGCTGTAATCACGGTAATCTCATCTCTTCCTCAGATTGACACCCAGGAGGTGGACGGAATGGAAAATGGCCGCCCGGCGCGTGCCTCTCCCTCCAACAAATCTGCTGTAAGTGGAAGAGTTTCACACAATGTACTCCAACACTACACAACAATCACCATATCACACATTATACTACACAACAATCACCATATCACACAGTGTACTCCAACACTACACAACAATCACCATATCACACATTATACTACACAACAATCACCATATCACACAGTGTACTCCAACACTACACAACAATCACCATCTCACACTGTTTACTCCAACACTACACAACAATCACCATATCACACAGTGTACTCCAACACTACACAACAATCACCATATCACACATTATACAACACTACACAACAATCACCATATCACACAGTGTACTCCAACACTACACAACAATCACCATATCACACATTATACTACACAACACTACACAACAATCACCATATCACACAGTGTACTCCAACACTACACAACAATCACCATATCACAGTTTACTCCACAACACTACACAACGATCACCATATCACACAGTGTACTCCAACACTACACAACAATCACCATATCACACATTATACTACACAACACTACACAACAATCACCATATCACACAGTTTACTCCACAACACTACACAACGATCACCATATCAGTTTACTACACAACACTACACAACGATCACCATATCACAGTTTACTCCCAACACTACACAACGATCACCATGTCACAGTTTACTCCACAACACTACACAACAATCACCATATCACACATTATACTTCAACACTACACAATTACCATGTATTCTGCCTGCTGTCAGCAATGTGTATTTTCTCTATGCCAACCTTTATCCTGTTAGGAGGCGTCTTGTTGTTCTTTGTGTGCCCTGCTCAAAAATGTATAAACGTACAGTAAAAGCTCTATGTAGTTCTTGACTTGTGAATACTCTGTACCTGCATGGATTTGCCCTTTAAATGAATCAGAACAGGCCTGGAATGTTTTTCACAACATGTCAGTAGGAATGCCGTAATTGTTCTCTCTCTCCGCTCCCCCCAGCAGATGTACATCGCCCAGGTGCTGCAGGACCCCAACTCCGACGAAACGGGTACGGGCAGCGGGGAGGACGATGGGCAGGGGTCCTCACAAGATGAGGAGATGATCAATGCCGGCAACAGCCTCAACGAGGCGGACTTCCAGTCTGGCGAGGACAGCCTAATAGCCAACGAGGTCCGCCATTAACACCACCCCCACCCACCTGCCCCCTGGCCCCAGCCCCCCAACCCCCCGGGACGAGGGAGACCGGAGAGAACGAGTGGTTGAGCTACAGGTGAAAAGGAGTAATGAGGGCCAGAGAGGAACGACTTCAGAAGAATGGCAGACCCAACAGCTGCACGTGGGTTTGAGGACCGTCCATGTGTGTGGCAAGCAACCAAGCCCCCGCCCCTTCTGCCTGCGCAGTCACAAGTCGCACCAAACCACCTCACCCTGCGCTTTGGGGGTGCCCCCATTCACGCTTCTCTGGAACACCCACTCTTAACCCCACCCTCTCCAGACAGCCAGACTCTTTTTCTACTGCTGTCCGTCTCGGCACAAATGCACACAGGTATACAGTCTTTTTATTATTATTTTTTAATCCGGGTGGATCGTTTTGTAAAAACCAGGAACAAGAGATGGCACCCTCCTCCTCCTCCTCCTCCTCCTCCTCCTAGGCTGTCCCCAACTCCCACCCCCCCCCCCCCGGGGGCTCGCTGAACTGTGCTGACACTACCAGTCCCCGAGTTGTGACCGCTGTATATGTCACCGCGCGCTATTTCTTTTCTCAACGACGCATTTTGCACCTCTGCGCAGACGTCCAGAGGAGAGGCCAGCGGCTGTGGCGTAAGACCCCCAGGCCGAGCAGTCCGAAAGCCCCTGGAGAAACTGTCCGCTTCACAGGCGCCAGCGCGCTCTCCTTACGGGAGGCGTCAACACCACTGATCTCTATTGCTGTACTGGACAGATTGGTCACAGCTCAGTTTACAAGTGGCATTGAAGCCAGCTTGAGGCTTACTGCACATGGTCATATTACAGTAGGCTAGTAATCATTTGTCATGTCAGGGTTTCTTTGTTAGTTTTTTCAATAATGGCTTTATTAGTTTATCGCCCTGTCGTTCGGAATGAAAACAGGAGCGCTTTGAAACGCGAGCAAATTAGGCTTAGCTAACTTTGTGGAAATATTGGACATGCCTAATCAGAAGTGGGTTAGAGGTGCATTTAGCTTCAGCAAAGAGCTGCCTGTGGCAATGGGTCCAGTAAGTAAATGGAGATTAGCAGGTTAACACTCCTTTCCAGCTCTGAAGCTTTTACGATTATGATTCGTCCGTTGTTGTTTTTTTTCCCCCCCCGGCCGCAGTGCTACAGGCGCTTTACTGTATTCCACTGGTAGAGCGACAACGGCAAAAAGGTTACGGTTCCACGGTGGTTTTCATCACACTGTGTACACATTACACACACACACACACACACACACACACACACAAACAACAAAGAAAACTGGAACAAAAAAGAACTCTGGTGTCTGCTCTACTCTGCTCTGTGAGGGTTCGAGCGCTTGTCCAGTCATAGATGGAGACGGATGAGACATTTTTGAATCATGATCCAATAAATAAAAGGAGAACTCTGAAAGCCTACTGTCTCTGCTGTGTGCATGACGCGCCAGGGCCCCCCGCCTTCAGTCACTGGCACTCGGTGACGTTCCTCTGTCTGATTTCTATCACCAAACCCGATTTCGTCAAAATGACCAGACTTACATACTTACATTTTAATCATTCATGCTAATGCTAATGCCTAATTGGAAGAAAAAAAACAATTTTCAAAATGGTAGCAGCAATGGTGACCACAGAAACAACATTTAATTTGGGTGAACTATTAACTGCTACTTACTAATTCTCACATAGTTGAATGAATTTGTGTGGGGTTTTTTTTTAAATGCGGTATAATCTAAATAGATTTAACAGATGTATTTTTCCTATGTTCGTCTGCACCCGGAGAAAAGCGCAATTGATCTGGAATTTTCATTCTTTGTTTTCCTGGTTACTTTGTTGGACTGTTGAGTGCACGTGCGAGCCACGACCTATGTTCGTACGCTACTGCAGAGAAGTGCGCTAATGACCCAAGACCTTCCTCCCCTTCTGTACCGGCGGAACTCCCCAAGTTTCACAGGCCTCCCGGTTCCGCACGTCCGGCTGGCTCACACTCCGGCCGGATGTTTGTTGGGAGAGACTGGCCGATCGAGCGCTGGACGGACTTCGCTTCGACTCAATGATTGTAAACCGCTGTCTCTCTCGACAAGACACAGACTGGGACGCGGCAGCGCGCGCTCTCGTCTCGCCTCGCCCGCACGCGCATACGCTCTCTCCCAGCGTCGCCACCAAGATTGGCTGTCAGTTTCCTTTTCAATTAGGTCAATTCAAGAAATGACGTAAATCGTGCGTTGAAAAAAAAATCCCATAATTCTCTATGAGGAGTTTTCATTTAATCCATTCCATTTGCATTGGTTGGCTGAATTGTAATGGCATAGACCCCGGACCCTGGTAACTAGGATACCTTCCCCACGTGGCCGTGCCATTCGTCCTCACGGGGAAAGCTGGTCAGAGGGTCCGATCTGCTGTGGCTGATGAAAGCTGCCCTTCACAAGGAGTTTGCGTTCGCACCGGATCGGCGGGGATGTTGTTTGAGTTTGAAACTATGATCGGTGAACCCTTGTTTTAAGGCTTTCTTTTTTTTAATGTCACCTCTACTACCTTAATTGATGTAAACTACGGCGCTGACATGGATTTTAATATTTATTAGGCTTGTTCTTTGGGGGGGGGAGGCAAGCTACTGTAATTAACGTTGACGTTTTACACTTTTGTTTTGTTTAGCTAGGCTACTTTAGCTCTTAGTGATCTCTTTGCTGTCTACAGCATTGTTACTTAACTACATTTTGTTCAGATGTGCGGGTCCCATTTAAGAATATATCACAGGTTACTGTACGGTTGTCAATCACGTTCGAACACTGGCCGTGGGTGAGGGGGAAATTAATATCATTTTCTACATGCAAAGTTTCAATTCACTGGTCTACAAAAAAAATAAAAAATCTTTCTTGCATGGACTTTGTAAACTGGTTTTGGCTAATTTTGGGCTGCTGAATCCAAATCTGAGCTCAGATTTGCTCTATCACATCAAGTGATTTTGAAGTGTATTTTGTGTTATCTATGCTCCATATTCATGGATTTGACAAAAGTTGACCATCCAGTCTGGCAATCTTGGTGGGGATAAAACAGCAAAAGCTTGATTATTCTCACCAAAACTACTTCATTTAGGGCCTTAAAATAATTGTACAAATGTTTTAAGTCATAAAAACATGTTTATGTTTTTTGTGATTTGCAGCTGTTTAGACTCTATCTAATCTGCTGGTAAGACTCTACCTAATCTAAGTTTTACAATTAAATATTGTAATTGAAGTAGGTACCTTTCATTGTAAACATTTTTGCATCTATCGATCTTCTAATGCAACATTTTTTTTCAACTTTGTTTGAGAGAAAATTGTTGTTTTCTCAAAAATAATGATTTTTCATAGTTCAAAAACCTGATGTGATAGGCAAAAACCAGATTTGGATTCAGCACCCAAAAGTTAGCTAGAATCCGTTGAAAAACCCCACTGTTGACCAGTGATCTGTCTGGAATTCTTTGGAACGATACCACCTTTACTTCTTACTCAAATTGCATTCGATCACAGTAATAATGTTAAACATCCAGTTAGGTAAACACAATAATATATTCTGAATATTTAAATTATGAAGCAGAAGCGTATGGTACATTATACATTTGCCGAGGACAGGGAAAGGCTAATAGGCTCATTCCAAAGATGGACTTCGCCAGTCATGAAATTGTGTTCAGTTTTTACTTGATTCCGTAGGCCCTGTTTGAAATTGTGAATAACCACTGTGTGTAACACTTTTGTACAGGAGGTGCCTAGTCTCTGAAATAATAATCAAACTAGAAAGCATCTAACTGGAAAAATGAACTCGATGGACTGAAATTGTGTTTATTTCTACACTCCCCTACCGATTGTGCGCAGTACCATAATGTTGTATCATATTTGTATACATGGTAATAATAATAACAGTTGATACCATTTTGTTTTTCTAACCTTACTTTTTGAGTAATGATACATAATGCAAGCAACGTTACGTCCTCATCCGCCTTTTGATATACAGTACCAATGAACAGCGGTGCTTCTTCCAAATAGCCCTTCTTTATCTGCAGTACGTTGCTACGTACAATGGGACTTTGGAATCTGTGCTTTATGGTGTCCTATAAACGGCTTGAGACTCGATTGAGAGTGCCACTTGAGCTTTCCGTAGCTGAAATAGAGCCTCGCCTCGCGGCTGCGTAAGGTACCCCGACTGGGTCGTGGTTCGACAGCTCACTGCAGAGTTGACGGTGTAACTGATGGGTGGGGTAGCGCTTTGCAGACCGTGGCAATCCTGTGGAAAATGGGCCGGAATAAATAATGTCCGCTAGAGGTCGCTGTATAGACGTTTATATTTGTGCTCCTGGGGATTGGGGACTGATGTATCCCATTGCAGTGCTCAAACGACACCAAGGAGGTCTATAGATCCAACTATCCATAGACCTCCTTGAACAAACTGAAAAAAATGTTTGTCTGGATTTGTGTAAGAAACATGCAATATTGTAAGAATAATAATGTATTGAGAGAAAATAAATCAGTTTTTAGTGCAGTGTGACTTTCTGTGTTATTTTGAACAGAATCAGGATTCTTCATATTAATATTATTTAATAAACACTGGCACTGTAGTTTTGTGCAATGAGGGTAGATAATTGCCAGAAGTGCAACTTTGTCTTGGCTATACAAAATTGTTATATATTACGACTATTAATTATATTGGTGCAATATTTGGTATATTCTATTTATTTAGCAGCTGTCAAAGTTGATAATGGTAAATTCCTGTTGGTTACTTTTTTGCCATTGGAAAAAACTTCTGTTGTTGCCATCCAATTCTTTGGTTTGAATTTGGTGTGTGTGTTTCTCATAGGCAAGTGGAGTAATTCTCAGTATCACAGAAGTGAATTGGGCCACTGACATTAGGAGACACTTTGAGCTATCACATTAATATCTGTTTTGTGAGCAAAACAATAATCCATAATGGTTTGGGTAATAGAAACAGGTTTTATAGTTCTCAAAATGTTTTAGTGTGTTTTTCAGTGTCGCAGAAGTGAATAGAAATCATCGGACCAATTTGGCCACCTTGAATAGGTTTTGGGACACTTGGAGACCACCTTGGAGACACTTGGGGGCCTCTAGTTAATGAGTCCTTGGGTCTAGAAGTTTGTTTTCATTTTTGCACAGACTTAGTTGACATATTGGACGAGACATGCACAAACATCCACAGGTATATCATTAAATGTGGCTCATTTGCTTTTCAAACATCAGATTCCACACAACTATAAAAGCCTACTTTATTGTACGTTTCATCTTTGTCTTCAGTCCTTTGGGATGTGTTGAGTCCACATGCTATTTGAGCACACCCCATATAAACTACAATGCATTTCCTTTCAAATGATACCAAATGTAGGCATGTGGACATTAGTTCTTCAGCTATGAACTGTTTTATTTGGGTATGTCCAAAATTGGCTACCAAATTGGGAGAAAATGGGAGAAAAATCAGAAACAAAAATTATAAAAAATTAATAAAAAATTAAAAAAGCCAGAGAGTGTGAGGCTTTAAGCCAGGACAGCACAAAAGGTTTGGGGTCAAACATCTCTAGTTTAGAGGCAACAATGTCTATAAACAGGACTGGTGAGAAGCTTCTGGCCCTAAGGTGATTTCTTGTCTTGCTTGTCATGCCATTCATGGGTGAGACCCTTCTTTCACAGCTGAAGTTCCCAGACATGTTTGGCTTGATAATATATTAACCTTTTGAGGGTCTTTCCACTTTGAACATTGTGAAGTTTCCATGAACAGAACTTGAACTGAACTCCCACAACCACTCTGGATGGCTCTCCCAGATCTGTGCCAGGTGAGGCATCTCTTTTTCCCCATATAGGACCAGTGCATCACATGTTTTGGGCCAGTTGAGGCTAAGGGAAATAAAAGGGTATATTTTTAGTTTCCAAAACATTAATTAAATGTCTGCTTTCCTTAAATTATCTTGTGATTATGGCATAACTGGGATAAATATAGTTTTGAATATTCCTTGAGAAAATGTAACTTATTTAAAAACAACATTTGAATACACATTCCAGGGAGTATGTTTAAAACTATTGAATGCAAATTCTGCAAATATTACATTTTTACATTTTATATTTTTTGACATTTAGCGGACACTTATCCAGAACGACTTACAAGATGTGCATATATATACATGGTAAAATGTATACAATCATTGTTCGTGCAAGAGATCAGTGTAGTAAGCTTGATAAACCAGCACCAGTGATTTAAACTTGATATTTTAACCAGTACAGTATTGCTGTACTGGACAGACTGGTCACAGCTCAGTTTACAAGTGGCATTGAAGCCAGCTTGAGGCTTACTGCACATGGTCATATTACAGTAGGCTAGTAATCATTTGTCATTTCAGGGTTTCTTTGTTAGTTTTTTCAATAATGGCTTTATTAGTTTATCGCCCTGTCGTTCGGAATGAAAACAGGAGCGCTTTGAAACGCGAGCAAATTAGGCTTAAGAGGTTAGCTAACTTTGTGGAAATATTGGACATGCGTAATCAGAAGTGGGTTAGAGGTGCATTTAGCTTCAGCAAAGAGCTGCCTCTGGCAATGGGTCCAGTAAGTAAATGGAGATTAGCAGGTTAACACTCCTTTCCAGCTCTGAAGCTTTTACGATTATGATTCGTCCGTTGTTTTTTTTTTCCCCCCCAGCCGCAGTGCTACAGGCGCTTTACTGTATTCCACTGGTAGAGCGACAACGGCAAAAAGGTTACGGTTCCACGGTGGTTTTCATCACACTGTGTACACATTATACACACACACACACACACACACACACAAACAAGAAACAAAGAAAACTGGAACAAAAAAGAACTCTGGTGTCCGCTCTACTCTGCTCTGTGAGGGTTCGAGCGCTTGTCCAGTCATAGAGGGAGACGGATGAGACCTTTTTGAATCATGATCCAATAAATAAAAGGAGAACTCTGAAAGCCTACTGTCTCTGCTGTGTGCATGACGCGCCAGGGCCCCCCGCCTTCAGTCACTGGCACTCGGTGACGTTCCTCTGTGTGATTTCTATCACCAAACCCGATGTCGTCAAAATGACCAGACTTACATACTTACATTTTAATTATTCATGCTAATACTAATGCCTAATTGGGAAGAAATTATTTTTTTTTCAAATGGTAGCAGCGATGGTGACCACAGAAACAACATTTAATTTGGGTGAACTATTAACTGCTACTTACTAATTCTCACATAGTTGAATCAATTTGTGTGGGTTTTTTTTTTTTAAATACGGTATAATCTAAATAGATTTAACAGATGTATTTTTCCTATGTTCGTCTGCACCCGGAGAAAAGCGCAATTGATCTGGAATTTTCATTCTTTGTTTTCCTGGTTACTTTGTTGGGCTGTTAAGTGCACGTGCGAGCCACGACCTATGTTCGTACGCTACTGCAGAGAAGTGCGCTAATGACCCAAGACCTTCCTCCCCTTCTGTACCGGCGGAACTCCCCAAGTTTCACAGGCCTCCCGGTTCCGCACGTCCGGCTGGCTCACACTCCGGCCGGATCTTTGTTGGGAGAGACTGGCCGATCGAGCGCTGGACGGACTTCGCTTCGACTCAATGATTGTAAACCGCTGTCTCTGTCGACAAGACACAGACTGGGACGCGGCAGCGCGCGCTCTCGTCTCGTCTCGTCTCGTCTCGCCTCGCCTCGCCCGCACGCGCATACGCTCTCTCCCAGCGTCGCCACCAAGATTGGCTGTCAGTTTCCTTTTCAATTAGGTCAATTCAGGAAATGACGTAAATCGTGCGTTGGAAAAAAATGCCCATAATTCTCTATGAGGAGTTTTCATTTAATCCATTCCATTTGCATTGATTGGCTGAATTGTAATGGCATTACCCTGGTAACTAGGATACCTTCCCCACGTGGCCGTGCCATTCGTCCTCACGGGGAAAGCTGGTCAGAGGGTCCGATCTGCTGTGGCTGATGAAAGCTGCCCTTCACAAGGAGTTTGCGTTCGCACCGGATCGGCGGGGATGTTGTTTGAGTTTGAAACTATGATCGGTGAACCCTTGTTTTAAGGCTTTCTTTTTTTTAATGTCACCTCTACTACCTTAATTGATGTAAACTACGGCGCTGACATGGATTTTAATATTTATTAGGCTTGTTCTTTGGGGGGGGAGGCAAGCTACTGTAATTAACGTTGACGTTTTACACTTTTTTTTGTTTAGCTAGGCTACTTTAGCTCTCAGTGATCTCCTTGCTGTCTACAGCATTGTTACTTAACTACATTTTGTTCAGATGTGCGGGTCCCATTTAAGAATATATCACAGGTTACTGTACGGTTGTCAATCACGTTCGAACACTGGCCGTGGGTGAGGGGGAAATTAGTATCATTTTTTACATGCAAAGTTTCAATTCACTGGTCTACAAAAAAAAAAGTTTTTCTTTCTTGCATGGACTTTGGAAACTGGTTTTGGCTAATTTTGGGCTGCTGAATCCAAATCTGAGCTCAGATTTGCTCTATCACATCAAGTGATTTTGAAGTGTATTTTGTGTTATCTATGCTCCATATTCATGGATTTTACAAAAGTTGACCATCCAGTCTGGCAATCTTGGTGGGGATAAAACAGCAAAAGCTTGATTATTCTCACCAAAACTACTTCATTTAGGGCCTTAAAATAATTGTACAAATGTTTTAAGTCATAAAAACATGTTTATGTTTTTTGTGATTTGCATTTGTTTAGACTCTACCTAATCTGCTGGTAAGACTCTACCTAATCTAAGTTTTACAATTAAATATTGTAATTGAAGTAGGTACCTTTCATTGTAAACATTTTTGCATCTATCGATCTTCTAATGCAACATTTTTTTTCAACTTTGTTTGAGAGAAAATTGTTGTTTTCTCAAAAATAATGATTTTTCATAGTTCAAAAACCTGATGTGATAGGCAAAAACCAGATTTGGATTCAGCACCCAAAAGTTAGCTAGAATCCGTTGAAAAACCCCACTGTTGACCAGTGATCTGTCTGTGGAATTCTTTGGAACGATACCACCTTTACTTCTTACTCAAATTGCATTCGATCACAGTAATAATGTTAAACATCCAGTTAGGTAAACACAATAATATATTCTGAATATTTAAATTATGAAGCAGAAGCGTATGGTACATTATACATTTGCCGAGGACAGGGAAAGGCTAATAGGCTCATTCCAAAGATGGACTTCGCCAGTCATGAAATTGTGTTCAGTTTTTACTTGATTCCGTAGGCCCTGTTTGAAATTGTGAATAACCACTGTGTGTAACACTTTTGTACAGGAGGTGCCTAGTCTCTGAAATAATAATCAAACTAGAAAGCATCTAACTGGAAAAATGAACTCGATGGACTGAAATTGTGTTTATTTCTACACTCCCCTACCGATTGTGCGCAGTACCATAATGTTGTATCATATTTGTATACATGGTAATAATAATAACAGTTGATACCATTTTGTTTTTCTAACCTTACTTTTTGAGTAATGATACATAATGCAAGCAACGTTACGTCCTCATCCGCCTTTTGATATACAGTACCAATGAACAGCGGTGCTTCTTCCAAATAGCCCTTCTTTATCTGCAGTACGTTGCTACGTACAATGGGACTTTGGAATCTGTGCTTTATGGTGTCCTATAAACGGCTTGAGACTCGATTGAGAGTGCCACTTGAGCTTTCCGTAGCTGAAATAGAGCCTCGCCTCGCGGCTGCGTAAGGTACCCCGACTGGGTCGTGGTTCGACAGCTCACTGCAGAGTTGACGGTGTAACTGATGGGTGGGGTAGCGCTTTGCAGACCGTGGCAATCCTGTGGAAAATGGGCCGGAATAAATAATGTCCGCTAGAGGTCGCTGTATAGACGTTTATATTTGTGCTCCTGGGGATTGGGGACTGATGTATCCCATTGCAGTGCTCAAACGACACCAAGGAGGTCTATAGATCCAACTATCCATAGACCTCCTTGAACAAACTGAAAAAAATGTTTGTCTGGATTTGTGTAAGAAACATGCAATATTGTAAGAATAATAATGTATTGAGAGAAAATAAATCAGTTTTTAGTGCAGTGTGACTTTCTGTGTTATTTTGAACAGAATCAGGATTCTTCATATTAATATTATTTAATAAACACTGGCACTGTAGTTTTGTGCAATGAGGGTAGATAATTGCCAGAAGTGCAACTTTGTCTTGGCTATACAAAATTGTTATATATTACGACTATTAATTATATTGGTGCAATATTTGGTATATTCTATTTATTTAGCCAAATTTGACAGCTGTCAAAGTTGATAATGGTAAATTCCTGTTGGTTACTTTTTTGCCATTGGAAAAAACCTCTGTTGTTGCCATCCAATTCTTTCTCATAGGCAACAACATGTTGTAGAGTAATTCTCAGTATCACAGAAGTGAATTGGGCCACTGACATTAGGAGACACTTTGAGCTATCACATTAATATCTGTTTTGTGAGCAAAACAATAATCCATAATGGTTTGGGTAATAGAAACAGGTTTTATAGTTCTCAAAATGTTTTAGTGTGTTTTTCAGTGTCGCAGAAGTGAATAGAAATCATCGGACCAATTTGGCCACCTTGGATAGGTTTTGGGACACTTGGAGACCATTTTGGAGACACTTGGAGGCCTCTAGTTAATGAGTCCTTGGGTCTAGAACAGGGGTCGGCAACCTTTAACACTCAAAGAGCCATTTGGACCCGGTTTCCACGGAAAAGAAAACACTGGGAGCCGCAAATACTTTTTGACATCTAAAATGAAGATAACACTGTATATATTGTTTTTTTACCTTTACGCTTTGTATAAACAACTATAGTGTGTTGCTTATGAAATCCATGAAGTGCTACAGAGAAAATGAAATTTTATTTATGTAATGAACACATTTTGAACATTTTGAACTCTTAAAAAAAATTATAATAAAAAACACGCCGAGTTGAAGGTCTCTTTCAAATGAATTAAAAAGCTTAATGATCCATGTAGCAAACAAAAAATGCCGTGAGCCGTCATCCTTATATCGCCTTTGGGCTTTCGGAGCGTGTAGCGTAGCCTTGACCTGAATTTTAAAAATAAATTGGAAAAAGAGCACTATTTCACTGAACAATGAAAAATAAATATTTGCAAAATATCTGCATAAATATTTATTTTACCTGGTTAATGCGACTTCTGCTCCTGAACCTCTGCGCACAGCGTCTGCAAATCAGGGCTGTAGGAAGTCACTTTCATCTTTACGCAGGACTGTAAGCTGACGTCTGTGAGGCGTGAGCGGTGTTTGTTTTTAACATAGTTCATGGTGGAGAATAGCTGCTCACATGCGTATGTGGATCCGAAGATCGACAGGACTCCAAATGCATATTTCTTCATGTTTATGTAGGTGTCGGGGATGGCATGCCATGTTTCAAACACGAGTTTGTCCGGTCTTGGAAGGTTCTCAATATCACTCCATTTGTGAATATGCAAATGCAAATGAATCTGTCCAGGCATCATTAAATGTTCTATTTTCTTCAGATATTTTTATTTTCTTACATTTCTCCATACTTGGCCTACCTGGGGTTGAAAGTCTCGATAAATGCACGGCGTTTTGGTGGGCATATACCCCATATAAACTACAATGCATTTCCTTTCAAATGATACCAAATGTAGGCATGTGGACATTAGTTCTTCAGCTATGAACTGTTTTATTTGGGTATGTCCAAAATTGGCTACCAAATTGGGAGAAAATGGGAGAAAAATCAGAAAAAAAAAAAAAAAATTAAAAATTTTTTTTTTTTAAAGCCAGAGAGTGTGAGGCTTTAAGCCAGGACAGCACAAAAGGTTTGGGGTCAAACATCTCTAGTTTAGAGGCAACAATGTCTATAAACAGGACTGGTGAGAAGATTCTGGCCCTAAGGTGATTTCTTGTCTTGCTTGTCATGCCATTCATGGGTGAGACCCTTCTTTCACAGCTGAAGTTGCCAGACATGTTTGGCTTGATAATATATTAACCTTTTGAGGGTCTTTCCACTTTGAACATTGTGAAGTTTCCATGAACAGAACTTGAACTGAACTCCCACAGCCACTCTGGATGGCTCTCCCAGATCTGTGCCAGGTGAGGCATCTCTTTTTCCCCATATAGGACCAGTGCATCACATGTTTTGGGCCAGTTGAGGCTAAGGGAAATAAAAGGGTATATTTTTAGTTTCCAAAACATTAATTAAATGTCTGCTTTCCTTAAATTATCTTGTGATTATGGCATAACTGGTACAAAGCTCTCAGCGTTGCCAGCACACACGCAAAAAATACATAAAAATGTGCGCCTCGAACGGGAATCGTGCGCTATTACTTGTCTTAGCGATCGCACGTCACGTTTTCGCACTTCTTTTTTTGGCCCATTCAAATGAATGGAGCGGAATGTTCACAGCTAGAGTGAGTGATGTCACAATGCCCCTGCTCACACACACTCTCAGACACTCACACACTCACACACACACACACACACACACACACTCGCTCTCACACACTCACACACACTCACACACACACACTCTCACACACTGAGCCAACCTCACCAAACCACACCACACCACATCACTTCTCACCAACCCACACACTCACTCTCACACACACTCTCATACACACTCACACTCTCACTCACACACACACTCACACACCCACACTCACACCCACACTCACACACACTCACACACACACACACTCTCACACACTCCACACCACAACTCAACTCCACACCAAACCACATCACTTCTCACCAACCCACACACTCTCTCACACACACACACACTCACACACACTCTCCACACACACACACACTCACACACTCTCACACGCACACACTCACACACACTCTCTCTCTCACACGCTCTCACACACCACACCACAACTCAACTCCACACCAAACCACATCACTTCTCACCAACCCACACACTCTCTCTCACACACACACACACTCTCACACACATGCACACACTCACTCATACATACTCTCCACACACACACACACACTCACACACTCTCTCACACACACACACACACACACACTCACACGCACACTCACACACACTCTCTCTCACACATACACACATTTACACTCTCTCTCACGCGCACACGCACACACTCACAGACACTCTCTCTCTCTCTCACACACAGACACACTCTCTCTCTCTCTCACACACAGACACACTCTCTCTCTCTCTCACACAGACACACACTCACACACACACACACTCTCTCTCTCACACACACTCTCACACACAGACACACTCTCTCACACACACTCTCACACACAGACACACTCTCTCTCTCACACACACTCTCTCTCACACACACTCTCACACACAGACACACTCTCTCTCACACACACTCTCACACACAGACACACTCTCTCTCACACACACTCTCACACACAGACACACTCTCTCTCTCTCTCTCACACACACACACACACACACACACACTGAGCCAACCTTACCAAACCACACCACACCACACCACATCACTTCTCACCAACCCACACACTCTCTCACACACACACACACACACACACACACACACTCTCTCACACACACACACACACACACACACACACACATTTACACTCTCTCTCTCACATGCGCACACTCACACACACGTATCTCTCTACTCCTCTCCTACACATCTGTGTGTGTGTGTGTTATTGCTTGTGTGTGGGCAGCAGGCACCCTCAAAATTTCCCTGGAATTTTTTCTAGTTCTTATTATTATTATTGGGACAAAAGTTCCAACAGAATGGGCAAAAGCCATCAGTGAATAGCTAAGTAGTACTAAGTACTGTGCACATTAACTCTGTGACAAAAGGTTTGTGTGTGTGTGCATGTGCACACAACTACACTGGAATGAATCTGGTAGCAATAGGTTAAAAAAAAAAAAAAAAAAAAAAAAAAAAGCAACTGTCAGTATATGGGGCCTGCGATCAGACCACATCAGATTAACTAAATGTTAAAATGGCTTAATATACGTAAGCTGGACAGGTATGAAACATTGGGAACCACATCGATATATTATGACAAAATGGGTTGGGATATATAGGGCTCCAATGTTGTTGTTAAAGCACAATACGCAGACAGTAGCACCAATCCAGAATGACTAGAAGCCCATAGACATGGAGTCACAGAACTGGTTGTTTGTAACGGCATACCTTCATACATTTCATACCTGTATACTGTGGTGTCCCCAGGGGTTGGGCGAAACTCACGGACTCATTTATTTAACTAATACTGACGAACACAAAACAAAGGGTGGGGTCTTCAGGGGAATACAAACACACACAAAGTCCGCAATCCTTATCGTTGTCAATGTCCAATCCAATTCCGTTATCCAAGTCAGTTCCGCAATCCAGTCCGTAGTCAAAATCCAAAGCAATCCAATTCCATACACACACAAAAACACACTCCCACACTCTTTCCAAATCCTGGCTGGTCAAAAGACTTCACAGGTATTCACTCTCCAAACAAACACAGCAACTCCTTCCCAAACACGTCCCTACTCCTCCCTCAGTGTAATGGGATTCATCCCTTTAAATAGGCCTTGAAATGGCCTTCAGCTGGCCGTTAGTCCCGTTGCCTTGACTTTGCTCAGGTGTTTCTGTGGCCTGCTGGGAAATGTAGTGTTTTGGCTCCCATGTGTCGAAGGACCCAGCAGCCATTTCCTTGTGCAGCCCATTGGGCTGCCACAATACCTTCAGATACCTTTGTAGGGTTGGGAAGAGCTGGCTGTATGATTTTAATAGCCAGCTTCTCTACCTCCCTGCACTGCAGTTCTGTTATCTAGATAATTTATCATCGGGCAAACGGCTGGCCCGGGAACTAACAGTTCTAATCGTCAAAATAACAGTGAGCAAATCTGGCACAGCCAGATCACAGCCAAATTTTGCCAACGTCATTTGTTATTTAGCTATCCATTTCAATGTTATAATAAGGTTAGTGTTACGGTTGGCTCTCCCCTCGGAACCAAACCATAACAAAAAGCAGACAACAATTGGGGTAAGGTGCAACAATCTTTTATTGTCTAGGGATAATAATAATAATACACCATCTGCGTATATAAGGGGAGCCAAAAACAAGAGTTGGTTGGAGCAGCCAGGCCACAGATTAGAATTTCCAAAAGGAATGCGGCAGCTCTAGGTTGGATCCAAACTCCTTTATGAAAGCCTCCTCCCAGGTGCGCTCAATCAACTGATTAGACCTGGGAGGAGCAAAAGAGAGCAAACAGAAAAAGAAATAACGGCCAAGGGCCGTAACACTTCCCCCACCAAGAATGTGGCTAAGAAGTGGCCACATCAAAATTACAAATTACAATTATAAAAATGATACATTTCTCATAAATGTTAACTATTTATATATTTACAAGACATTACAAACCGGTATTTGTGTCCATATGTGACAACACGAGGAACAAAGAGTGGCATGCTAGTGTCACACTAATGACATACCCACCTTATACATGCACAGGCCACACCCAATTACACTCTAGATAAGGCATCCGCCACAATATTATCTTTTCCCTTAATATGTTTAATAACCAGATCAAAACTCTGCAAGAAGAGACTCCACCGCATTAGACGTTGATTGGAGTTTTTCATCTTATGCAGGAAGACCAGAGGATTATGATCAGTATAAACAAGAACGGGCGAAGATCCTATGTAAACTTCAAACTGCTGCAATGCAAGGATCAAAGCGAGGGCTTCCTTCTCGATAGTAGAGTAATTTCTCTGAGAGGAATTGAACTTCTTTGAAAAATAACAGAGGGGATGTTCTACCCCATCAGAGAGTTCTTGCAGAAGGACAGCACCAGCGCCATAATCGCTTGCATCGACAGCAAGTCGGAACAGGAGAGAAAAATCAGGGGCAGATAGAACGGGCGCGTGTATAAGAAGGGCTTTAATTGACGTAAAAGCAGACTGACATTTCTCGGACCACAGAAATTCTACGGTCGGACTGAGGAGGTCAGTCAAAGGAGCAGCAACGGAGGAAAAATTCATACAGAATCCCCGGTAATACCCCACCATGCCAAGGAAGCGGTGCAATCCCTTACGGCACGATGGAGCCGGGTATTGTACAATCGCCTCTACCTTAGCATCCACAGGACGCACTTGCCCATTTCCAACTACCTTTCCTAAATAGGTAATTGTAGCTTTTCCAAACTCACATTTTGCCAGATTAATTGTGAGGTTCGCAGCAGCCAAACGTTCAAAAAGCTCAGAGAGTTGATTAACGTGTTCAGTCCACGTATCACTATACACAATAATATCATCCAGATACGCCTCACAACCACGCAAGCCGGTCAGAACTTTGTTTACCAAGCGTTGAAACGTGGCGGGTGCATTTCGTAGGCCAAAGGCCATCACAGAATACTGTAAAAACGCATCTGGTGTAACAAAAGCAGAGATTTCACGAGCACGATCAGTCAACGAAATTTGCCAATATCCTTTTAGCAGGTCTATGCTACTTACAAAGGTGGCAGATCCGACTCGGTCAACGCAATCGTCCATTCTCGGTAATGGATAACTGTCAGGCTTGGTGACGGAGTTCACTCGCCGGAAATCTGTACAGAAACGGTAAGAGCCATCGGGTTTATCGACCAACAAACATGGCGAACTCCACGCACTTTGACTATGTTCTGCAATGTTATGCTGTAACATGTAATCAACCTCTTTTTTAAACTGCTCACGCTTCGCTGGATTTGCACGATAGGCATGCTGTTTAATGGGAACTGTGGAACCGACATCGATATCATGCTCCACCATAGAGGTGCGAGTCGGCACATCGGAGAACAGCTGCCGATGTGACTCCACCAGATCCACAATGTCAGCCCTGTAAGAATCGGAAAGATGTGCCAGAGAGTCAGATAAACACCGCAACATCTCCGAATTCTTCAACCTACCCTCTACCAAACATCTAGAGGGCTCCGTCACGACATCCACAGTCCGCTCCGGGAGCGAAGGCGTCGATACATGGTCAGCGCTCTGAGATGAAATAGGGGAGTTGACAAGAATTCGTTTAACAGGACAAGCGACATCACTGCGTTCACAATAAGCCGTAAGCATATTAACATGACATAAGCAAGTTTTCTTTCTGCGCTCGGGCGTAGCAATGATATAATCCACTTCACCAACTTTAGTGGTTACTATGTATGGTCCGCTATAACGAGCTTGCAAAGCTGAGCCAACAATAGGAAGAAGCGCCAGTACCTTATCACCGGGGAAAAATGAACAAACTTTGGTACGCCTGTCAAATAATTTTTTCATGCGGGTCTACGACACCACGAGTGTGGATTTAGCCAAATCGCATGCTTTTCTCAAGCGCGCTCTAAAAGTAGAAACATAATCCAGCAGATTATGAGGTTTTTCAGATTCCACAAACTTTTCCTTCAACTGTTTCAGAGGTCCACGCACAGTATGGCCGAATACCAGATCAGCAGGACTGAAACCTAGCGATTCCTGTACAACCTCTCTGACAGCAAAGAGCAACATAGGGATGCTGTCATCCCAGCCCTTTTCGTCAGAGAGACAGTAGGTGCGTAACATAGCTTTCAAAGTTTGGTGGAACCGTTCTAAAGCACCTTGGCTTTCAGGGTGGTAAGCACTGGAGAAACAATGCTGAATGCCAAGCTGTTTTAGCACTTGTGAGAAGGTACGAGACATAAAATTGGAACCTTGGTCTGATTGAATCACCTTAGGTCAGTGCTTCTCAATTATTTTCTGTTACGCCCCCCCTAGGAAGAAGAAAACATTTTGCGCCCCCCACTCTCAGCCGCGACTATAAATAGTATCATTTGTCTATAAAATTGTTATAAGTACACCTCTGCATAACATTGTATCCTTATTAACATTAAAGAAATGCTATGGTGTGGGGTTTTTTGCACTGAGCAATTTGGTACGCCACCTTATATGATGCTAACAGTGCTCGCTGGTTTTCTGAAGTAGCATTCACAAAGCGGGATGATTGTCGGCAATATTCGGCACGTTTTCGCTTAAAAAACTCAAGCGGCTTATCAGCGTCATTGGGGTGTAATGTCTTTAAGCGACGCCTTAATTTATTTGGCTTCATGCTGTCCGCTGCCAACATTTTAAGACACAGTAAACACACTGTGCAACTTTCCTCATCTCCCACCGTAGTCACAGTGAAGCCAAGCGCTACATACGCTTCGTCATATTTCCTCGTCTTAGCTTTCGGGTGACTTTTGTTTGTCTCATTATCTTCTTCTCTCTCCGCCTTTCTTTTCAACCCTGTTAAATATTTTTCCATGGTGTCTCTTGAGGGTTTGTTTACTGCACTTCATATCTGCAATTACACTTTATTCTAGTACGGCAAAAAAAAGCATGTTCCCGGGGTCACACGCGCGCCCCCAGGGGGGCGCGCCCCACTATTTGAGAAACACTGCCTTAGGTAAACCAAAGATTGAAAAAAACTTAAGCAGCGCTTCAATAATTACAGGGGCCGTTACCTTTCTTAATGGCACAGCCTCAGGGAAACGAGTAGCAGCACACATTATTGTCAGAAGATATTGATTCCCTCGTCTACTGCGTGTTAAGGGTCCAACACAGTCAATAATCACCCGTTCAAATGGTTCTCCAAAAACCAGAATCAGATGTAAAGGAGCAGGTGCTATAGTCTGGTTTGGTTTACCAGTTACTTGACACTCGTGACAAGATTTACAATGAGCGACAACGTCTCGTTTTAGACCAGGCCAAAAGAAATGTCGTAATATACGATCATACATTTTTGTTATTCCCAGGTGACCAGCAAATGGAGAGTCATGGGCCAAAGTTAGAATTTCAGGTCGGTACTTACGTGGTAAAACTATCTGGTGAATGGCAGTCCAATCATCACTGGAAGATGCCTCCACTGGTTTCCATTTTCTCATTAGAACACCAGATTGAATAAAATAACCGACAGATAAATCATTAATTGTGTTTTCTGTTACAGCCTGATCAAAGAGCGAGGAGAGTTTTGAATCCTCCTTCTGCGCTTGGATCAGCTGTTCTTTTGGCAACAATGTAGTTTCTACAGGCGACAATGAATCTTTGTCCTGTAACAATGTAACGTTACCAGGCTTCAGATCAGGCAGCTCAAGTAAGGGGGTAACACCTACATTTTACATTTAACCTAAATCAGGATCGCACATAAAGGTCTCACTTAAATTGTCAGGGTCATTTGCTCGATTGGCCATAGCTCGTGTCACCGCACATGTAGGAAACACTTCAGGAAACGTCTGTTCAAGACAATCGGGAGTGGTAGATACAACAGAGCTAGCAATAACTGATGGGACGAAAACATTGCCACCAGCTAAATTGTTACCCAGTAAAAAGTTTACACCTTGTACAGGCAAATGAGTATGTACACCCACAATAACTTCGCCAGTAACCAATTCGGAAGTTAGACTTATTTTGTGCAATGGGACCTCAGTAACACCCATTTCAATCCCTTGTACAAGAACACTTGCACCTAAAAAGGTTTTGTCAGACAAGGGTAGTACATTGCCAAGGATAAAGGACTGAGAAGCACCGGTGTCACGGAGAATTGTTACCTCAACGCCAGGACCACCACACACTGAGACGATCCCTCGAAGAAGGAAGGGAGAGTAATCTAGTAAATCAGAGGGAGACAACTTTTCCTTAGGAGAAGGATTCTCACCTTTAACCACTGAATGAAAACGTACCTTCCGTGTATTTACCAATAAATGAGGTTTTGTATTTTTCTTGGCCAGTTTGGGACATTCAGATATGACATGTCCGGGTGTTTTACAATAAGCACAAGCCCGCTCACTACGGTCCGTTTTAAACACAGGTCGTTCTTCCCCTTTCTCATCACGGGAACGTGGAGAACGTCTTCGAGGGGTATAAGGAACAGGAAGTCTTGGTTCCTGATGGTGTCTAGAACCTGTATCGGAATGTAGCCGCGGCTCAAAGCAGGATACGGTTTTAGCATGAAAAGATGATTTGTGTGTTAGAATAAATTCATCAGCAGAAACTGCTGCTTTCATGACCTCAGTGACTTTCTGTTCATTTAAATAGGTGACAATGTTATCAGGAAGACAGTTTTTGAATTCTTCCAGAAGCACTAGTTCCTTAAGTTGTTCGAAACGGTCAATCTTTTGTGAGGTACACCATCGCTCAAATAAAATTTCCTTTTCTTTAGCAAATTCAACATAACTTTGTTTGTCAAACTTACGGAAATTCCGGAACCGTTGTCTATAAGCCTCTGGAACAAGTTCATATGCACGCAGAATAGCACTCTTAACCAAGCCATAGTCCGAACTGTCCTCATTAGATAAGACGGAGTAAGCCTGTTGGGCCTTACCAGTCAGAACACATTGCAAAAGCAAAGTCCATACATTTGTTGGCCATTTTAAAGTATTAGCGACCTTCTCAAAACAGGGAAAATATTTCTCAACGTCTTTCTCAGAAAAAGGCGGAACGAGGCGTATTTGTTTGGTAACATCAAATCCCCTCTCACTATGAGGATTTGGGGAGGGAGAGCTTAGCTCTAATCTTCGCAGTTCTAGTTTATGCTCATGCTCTAGTTTGGAGCAACCTGGAGCAACCTGGGTAAACCTGGGCCAGACCTGGGTCAGATCTGAGTCAAGTTTGGGCCAGACCTGGGTCAACCTGGGTTAAATATGCATTTGAAATACTGGAACTCTTCATATGATGGGAACATTTTGAAACACTCCCAACAGATTCCTGAGGATTTTAAAGAAACATGCTACTAATCGACACTTCATATGACACAATCATATGAAAGAAATATGCTGAATTTTGGTTCAAAATAGACATTTCTTTTCACATTTATCAGTAATCGTTTACTGCTGTCTATAGCAGTAGACAGCAGTAACTTAGGGACATAGTTGCTTAGTTTTACACATGTCTACTTGTTTATGTATTGTATTAGGCTTAGGCATTATTTTCCGCTCTGTTTGTTTTATTGATGCCTTTGAATTGTGGCTACAGATTTACCTACAGGGTCCTAGTTTAACTATGTGGTTGCTCCTAGCACCGAGGAACTGTACTTCCCACTAGGGTGGCTTTCAGCTAAACTGTTCTTGACTACGGTTAACACTTTGTTGTACGTCGCTCTGGATAAGAGCGTCTGCCAAATGCCTGTAATGTAATGTAGTTTTAGAGTTATTTGATTTTGTTCTTCCCGTTCCCGTTCTACTCTAAGCTTTTGCTCCTCCGCATCACGGTTGAGCTCGTGCTCTAGTCTTAGCCTTTCCATGGCCATCTCATGCTCCAGCCTTTTCATTTTAAACTGAGTGTCGATATCAGTTTCTAAAACAGGCTCAGGGTCAGACTCATCTTTGGGTGGAAATACACCCAGACTGGTCAGACAGGTTGTAATAGCGGAGACAATAGACTCCTTCGACCGTCTCTCGCTACTAGTGGTGACTTGGTCATAATGCTCTGCTATTTTTAACAGTTGCTCTTTTGTAAACACTTCTAGTAATTGCTCAGAAGGTTCTTTAAGAAAATCTGCAATAGACGGCATGGCAACGGAGAGAAAATGTTACCAGGCGTTACAGCTTGCTTGCTTACTTACCGAAACGAGTAACTAGAAAGAAAACGCGTTTACTAAGCACAGTTGAGCTTATAGGACTAGATATTACAATCCCTTAGATAATCGGCACAGGTTTAACAGTATTGAGTGGGACAGGGGTAAATGCTTCACTGGGGTCATCAGGTGGGCACCCTCCTTCACTGGTGTTTCTTTGAATTAAGCCCACAACACCTCCACAGGGCTCAACGGCGACGCCTGGCGTCCCAGGTGTGCCCCCCTCTGCTTTTACCCCTGATTTGGTCATTTAGCAGCCCAGTTGGGGTCCTTTCTCTTGATCCATAGCCAGCTGCTGCTTCGTTCGGCAGCCTCTGACATTGATTTGACGGCTTGTCGGAAGGCCTGTCCTCGCACTCCCATCCCCTTAAGAAGCTTGGTTGTGGACGTTGCAACAAAACCTCTACACCCGACCTCGACCGGGAGCACCTGGGCACGCCAGCCGCGTTGTTCTGCTTCGGCTGCTATGTCGGAGTACTTCAGTCGTTTCCGTTCATATGCTTCACCAACTGCTGCCTCCCATGGTACAGTTAGTTCCACAATGACTAGTAACTTCTGGGAGGTTGACCACAAGACCAGGTCCGGCCTGAGGTTAGTTGTAATAATCTCTGGCGGAAAGATGAGCCTCTGTTCTAAGTCAACCTGCATTCTCCAGTCCCGGGCAGTGTCTAGGAGGGTTGCTTCCACTCTTGCAGATGGCTTTGCTGGGGGTTGTCCTGCTCTTACAAAAGGGGTGGTCTTTGAGTGTCGAGGCATTGGGGGAGGGAGGGCGTTGTTGGTAGTCCTCCTTCCTTCCAGGGTGATCGCCAGTTGTCTTAGGACCTGGTTGTGCCTCCAGGTATAGCGGCCTTGGGACAAACTGGTTTTACAGCCGGTGAGGATGTGTCTCAGTGTTGCAGGGGTCTGACAAAGTGCACAAGAAGGATCTTCTCCAAACCACTGGTGTAGGTTCTTGGGCGTGGGAAGAACATCATAGGTGGCTCTGATGATGAAGCTGATTTGTCTTCCTTCCATTTCCCAAAGATCCTTCCATGTGAGCTTTCGATGCTCCAGGTTTTCCCAGCTAGTCCACTGGCCCTGTTTGGACTGTGAGACTGCCTTTGCGCATCTGTCTGCCTCCTCTTGATGCCGCACCTGAGATACCACCAGCTTTCTCCTCTGGGTTGATGTTGCCTTGTGCCATGTGGGTCGACTTGCCCCAAGTCCAAACCCACCTCTTCCGTGCTGCACCTGTCCTACAATGTCTCCATGCCTGAGAGCAGATTTTGCTTGCTGTACAGCCTCAGATGGCATCCACTTCCTCCCAGTTGCCAGTCTGGGGCAGCCGCTGGATCATTCCATCTTGAGACTCTGTCAGGATCATGTTCAGCCTCACTTTGGTGCATTTATACTCCTCTGTGAGGCTTGAGACAGGCAATTCCAGGGCACCGTGTCCATACAAGCCGATGTTGCTGAGGCAACGCGGGAGGCCAAGCCACTTCTTGATGTATGAACTGACTGTCCTCTCCAGCTTCTCGACTTTGGTCATTGGGATCTCGTGAGACCGTTAGAGGCCACATCAGGCGGGGGAGCAACCCAAACTGCAGACACCACAGTTTCAACTTGCCAGGAAGCAAGGTTTTGTCTATGCTGACAAGGCCTTTGATGGTTTCTTCCCTCAGTTGATCACACTGGTCTGAGTCTTTGAGGCTCGCGTTGTACCAGCGCCCGAGGCTCTTAACTGGCAGCTCCGATACCAAAGGAATGGGTGTATCCTTGATATAGAACCGCTGGTCCACGAGTTTTCCTTTGACGATGGATATGCTCCTGGATTTGCTGGGTTTGAACTTCATCCGTGCCCATGTAATGTTGGCTTGAAGCTTTCCCAGCAGATGTTTGGTGCATGCAATAGTTGAGGTCAAGGTGGTCATGTCGTCCATGTAGGCACGAATAGGAGGTAGACGCTGTCCAGATTGCAGATGTTCTCCTCCCACAACCCACTTGGAAGCTCGGATGATCACTTCCATTGCCATGGTGAAGGCTAGTGGGGAGATGGTACATCCAGCCATTATTCCCACTTCCACAGATTGCCATGATGTTGTGTATTCTGTTGTTTGGACACGCAATTTAAGAAATGTATTCTACCCTCTACACACATATATTACCTAAAACTAGGGCAAAAAAATTGCTTAGCCCTTAACGTTACCTATTAAGTAGCAATCAAGTAATTTTGAAATTTCTCACTTACAACGTATCAACGTAATATAGCAAGCAGTCGAAATCACACGACCGTAAAGCTAATGAATCTAATAGCAGCTTGCAAAAGAACGTCTGGATAGTACACCAGACACGTGAGACAATAACTTTAACACTGCGAATACAACACAGCACAAAGCACCCTCAATACGAGGATTAAACGCTACAAGCAACCATAACGGTAGTAAAACATGTAGGGTAGAAATACAAAAAATGTAGCAGCGATTTAGCTACACAACAGGCAGTCATGTATACCAAATAGGGGGGAAAACTGCCTCAAACGCGCACATCCAGAGATGCCAACGCTATTAAACTGTATTACTTGCATACGCTGGAAATGACCAAAACAGCGCTAAACACAGCAATCAATGATAACCATTTGTACTGGAAAACGAGTCGTCTTATACAACTAGTAAATACAAACTAGAAGAAAATAGCTCTATCCATGCTACTGCCTCTCAGAGCTAATTTAGAATGGGCAGAACAGGTATGATGATAGGCCGGGCCAATGAAGATTTATCATGAGCTGAACAATTTCCACAATGTCAAAATCCCACCTAACCCCAGCTTCTCTCTACCTATTGAAATGAGATATCTAAATAAATAAATAAAAACCTCTCTAGTCTTCAGTGTCGTACCAGGCTCGAGGCGGACTTTAAACGCTGAACTCTTGAGCGCTGACAGCGAACCAATTAACGAATTCACCGCAGGACTCCGAAGCGTAGCCCCACCTAGAATTAACACCAAAACAAACAGGTAAAATAATAAAGTGGCAAGACCCGCAGGTCAAACCCGTCGACTAACTAACTGGGGTTAGATTAAACGAGATAGATGGAATACTTAAGTGACACTAAACAATAAAACAGTCCAAGCTCACGTAACAAGACCTAATTAGCCCAACTCACCGCGCACAGCTGTTCATGCCCAAGGATTCCTTTTTTTGAGAAAAAGGCAAAACGGCATGCATCCACCAAACTCAAGAATACAAACGCGACTCTAAAAACGGTTATCAAAATGCACAATGCAGCAAACAAACTGCATATGCAAGGGTTTTATGAATACCTTGAAAACCCAATCCAGCTCCCGGACGAGCGCCCAATTTGTTACGGTTGGCTCTCCCCTCGGAACCAAACCATAACAAAAAGCAGACAACAATTGGGGTAAGGTGCAACAATCTTTTATTGTCTAGGGATAATAATAATAATACACCATCTGCGTATATAAGGGGAGCCAAAAACAAGAGTTGGTTGGAGCAGCCAGGCCACAGATTAGAATTTCCAAAAGGAATGCGGCAGCTCTAGGTTGGATCCAAACTCCTTTATGAAAGCCTCCTCCCAGGTGCGCTCAATCAACTGATTAGACCTGGGAGGAGCAAAAGAGAGCAAACAGAAAAAGAAATAACGGCCAAGGGCCGTAACAGTTAGCTAAAGGCCAATTTATGTTGTTAACATTGATGATAACGTAAGCTACCTTTGCTCTTTCTGTGGGAAACGAGGAGGGCTGTAGTTCGAACACCAGGGAGCACTGACTGAGGAAAGCGCGACAGGAGTTGGGGTCGCCCAGGTAGCGTTCTGGAGGAGGTAATTGAGGTTCGAACCCCCTCCGATAACCAGCTTGCGTCTGGACTTGGGTTGCTGCAGTCTGTGCAGAACGGGCAGCTGCTGCCGACTCCTGGGTGACTTGGGCCATGGTGGAAAGCTGCTCCGCCAAAGCTTGGACGGTCTGCTGCAATGTCCACAGCTCCGTCTCATGATGTCCCAGGCGAATCCCGTGGTAACGGGCAATGTTGGCAGGATCGGGTCGGTCCGCTGGTTCCATCGTGGCCAGATTGTTCTGTCAGTGTCGGAAAACGCCACTTTGTGACTCCAGAAACACTAGCTAGCATGTAGCCTACAATTCATGCTGATTTGTTTGTAAGTTTGTACTGTACTATTTTCAGTATTTTTCTTTTATGTACAAATAGCATCAAAGATAAGAAATTGGTTGTCAATAGCCAAAACAACCAAAATGGAGGGAGTAATGTGGGCAAACTAATTAGGAGATGCTAAAGATGTGATTGTGCCTCTAACACTTAACACACGGCGATAGCCTATGTGATTTGGGCTTTTTGCTCATATTCATAGAGAAAGGCAGCCACCTATTCATATGTTGGCCTTCGATAGCCAATTGGAGAAAAGTATTTTTTCCTGTATTTTGAAAATACAAAATACACGTATTTTATCTGATACATTTTCTGGCACCAGTATTTTGTATTTTGTTCTGATACATTTATTTGAGGGGTATTTTGTATTTTGTAACAAGATACATTTTGATGTATCTTTGCCCATCTTTGTGTGTTGGGCTGACAGGTTTGACTGGATCATTATCCCAGTTAAGGGTAGTCACACAGCCTCTACCTCACTTCTACCATTTCACTCACGGATTCCACAAGAGCTACAGTCTAGACTTCACAAGTAAGAAATGTGTTTTATATCATTATAATTTATAATGCACATGCAATCTACCATTCCAGTGTTGTTACTGTGAAGGTCTAATTGTATTGGTGGACAGTATGAAATAATCAACTTTAAGAAATGTTAACTAAAAATCACCTAAATTAAATCACAATTTGATAAAACGTTTGTTACAGAGCCAGTTGATTGTAGAGGTTTTTACAGATGTTTTTTAGTACTCACGTTAAGATAAAATTTAGTATTATTTTAAACCTCCAATGTGTCTTTGATAGTGTCTCTTTTCAATGCTACTATGTTATGCAATTCTGTTTTAATGTAGGTTTGTTGCACTAGGAAAGCAAATTTCATCCTTACATGATTAATAAAATGACTAATTAATTATTCAACAGTAGCGCTAATACAGAACATACCAGAAGACTATGGACAAAATGTACATTTAACAGCTGTCGGGGAGGTACATTTTGTTCATCCTGCGCAGGCAAACAGAATATGTTGTAAATCAAGTGTGGTGTCTTCATTGACAAATGTATTAATCTGGTATGTAGCTTGGAAGCCAGTGCAGTTAGATTAGCCCACCAAACTTACAAGCCTATGTCACACACCACAATTTCAGGGTTCTACCTATGAGCTGGAAATTATGGATCATGGAGAAAATAATTATAGCCCACCAGATTAAAGCGGAGGTCAATATGGTATGATTGGCCTAGTAACAATATTCTTTAGCATATTATGTCTCTCCAAATATCCACTGAACCAACATCTCTGTATAAACCAAACTGTCTTCCCCAGGCCCTATGGGTGTTTGATATCATCACGATTCTCAAAATGAAAGGAACATATCAATGGCGACCTTGAAACAATTTCTTATGGTTGTAAGTGACCCAAAACAAAAGTATAAAACCTGGAACCTGGCTTGTGCCAGACCTTCCCCCAAATCTTAAATTAATCATGCATGGGCTAAGG